>VWZO01021519.1:0-12534 GCA_013396975.1 Bucco capensis | reverse complement strand
GCAAGGCGGGGAGAAGGGAGGGAAGGAAGCAGGCCGGGGAGAAGGGGGGAAGGAAGCAAGGCAGGGAGAAGCGGGGAAGGAAGCAAGGCGGGGAGATGAACAAGCTGGGGAAACTGTGGCACAGCACCAGGCAGATGTCAAACAGGAAGGACAAACCCCGAAGTTGTGCTTCAAGGAACTCAAGATCCCCCCCAAATGCCCACATACCCTTGCTGGGTCTCTGGCACCAGCCCATCTGAGGAGAGGAAAAGCAAAGAGAAAGGCTGTAGGCACCCAGAATTGCAGCAGGGCCACCCAAGGGCCACCCTGGGCCCCCAAAGGGGACCCAGTGGGGACAAGAGGGACTCTGAGGCCCTCCTGCCTCTGCTCCTCACCAGCAGCAGAGCTGGCAGCTCGTCTCCTGCGAGGAGGGGCCTGGAGCACAGCTTCACTGCTTGGCTCAGCTGCAGAGTCCTCTTCCTCCTCCTCCTCCTCTTCCTCACTGTCCTCAAAGTCAAAGGCTTCCCCAAGGTCCTCCACCCCGTGGGACAGGGCTCTGGGGTGCTCTGGGGCGAGGTGGTCACCTGAAAGGAGAGATCCCATCACTCTGTGTCCTCCTCAAAGAGCTGATGGGGAGGGGAAAGGGTGCAGGGGTGGGGACAAGGACCATCATCCCCCAAAACTACACAATGCACTAGCCCTTCATGTTTTTCTGAGCCCCAGAGGCTCTGATGGGGATGGGTAGGACACCCCCATGTTATGACCCCCCTTTGTGCCCCAAATTGGGTGTCCTCCCCCCACTAAACCCCCACCTCCCAGCTCCAGGGGCTGACAGTACCTACTGCAGGCTGAGGGGGCAGCTCAGATGAAGCCATGGTGCAGAGGCTCTGGATGCTCCCTCTGGGCCCTTCCCTGAGGCTTTCCTGGGGGAGAGAAGGAAAACTGGGATGAGAAGGGAGTTCAGCCTCCCAGATGCATCCCTGGGAGAGGAGGCAAGGTAAAGAGAGCCCAGGAGTGATGGATCCAGCTCTGACTGCTGCAAAACCTTGCAAGGAAGCAGAGAAGCAGCTCTCAGGTCCCAGTTTGCCCAGCAAATCCTGCTGCCAGCATCTAGCCTGAAGGTTTCAGAGCGTGGGAAGCGCCAAGCATCCTCCTGACAATCGATGGCTCATCCTGCTCTGGTAACCAGAGCTGCCCAGCAAGACACCCTGAAAGGTCACCAAGAGGAAGAGGAAGGGCAGAGCAGGGATCTCCATTCCCTAGGGATGCTGCAGAGGAGAGGAATGACACCTGAGAGGCTCCAAAGAGCAAAACAGACTCCAACGTGGCTACTTCGGTCCTGCTGGAAGCAGCAACCTGTGTCCCAGGGATGCTCTGCTCCAAGGAGTTCTCTCCATTTCTCTGCCTGGCCTCTCATTTCTCCTGGCAGGGAGCTTTAGGAAGTGTAGAGCATAAGGATGATTCCCTTAAAAACAGGCTCTATTTATTCTCCCCCTTGGAGCTGCAGGATGGATTGGGTGCAAGTACCTCAGGTGGGTTTGCAGCAAGCTGTAGCTCCAGGGCCATATAGATATCTATTAATATAGATTATTAATATAGATTTAGAGATATCTATAGGTCTGGAGTACAGCAATAGGGAGCTGAGGTCAGGAATCACCTCCTCAAATTGCCTTTACCCCTGCAAAACAAGCAACAAACCCCTTGCAACCACAGCACCTCCACAAGCTATTGCCACCCTGCTGCCAAAGCTCCTTCCAAGCACTGAGCTAAACCTCATCCAACCCTTCCCTAGCCAGAAAAAAACAAGAATAAATCTCTTCTTCCCCACCTTGACCTGCAAATAGCCTCTTCCAGCCACCTTTGCCACGAGCCTGGTGCTTCCATGAGCACACAAATAGGGATTTATTTAGGAGGAAGACTCATGGACACTTCTTTTTCCTGGCCTTGGAAGAAGAAAGTAGTTGGCAGCCAAGGCTGCTCTCAGATGTCATCTAATCTGCTTCCCATTAGCCTGGAGGCAGGAGATTCCCTTCTCTCCCTCTTTTTTTGCAAGCTCTGGGTTTGATCCTTATGGATGTGATGCCAACCAAGCCCTAAATCCATCATCATCATCAATCCAGCCCTACCAGGAGATACAACAAAGCTGAGACCACAGGCAGGGGAAAAAACACCTCCCCAAATCCCCTCATTGTGCCACAATGCCTCCAAAAAACCCTAAACCAAACCCCAAAGCCAGGAAAAAAACCAACAAAACCTGGGACAAAATAAGCCCAGCCAAGCAATGCTGATGGTTTGCTCCAGAAAGCAGTTTTCTCCATGCTTTGCTTGGCTCTTCCATGGCTGCTAAATTCAGCAAGGGGAGCAGGAGGAGGATGCACAGCTCAGATCCTGCTTTTATCCTGGAGCAGGACAGGAGAAGATGGTCACTTCCCATTTGGATAGTTGACATAAGCTGCCATCAGCCTGATTTGTCCTGGCTCTGTTGATTTGTCCCAGGGCTGGAACATGCCTACTGCTGCAAATTAGCAACCAACCTGCTCCAATCTGGCTAAATTAAAACAATAAGATGATTTAAAAGGTTCTTTTGCATCATTTTCCCCCCAGCCAAACTGCTGGCACAGGTAGGAATATCACAGTATCCCAGTATGTCAGGGATTGGAAGGGCCCTAGAAACATCATCTAGTCCAATCCCCCTGCTAGAGCAGGATCACCTAGACCAGCTCATATCCCAGGAGCAAAACTCATCCCATGGGATGGAGGAAAAGGTGGTGGGAGATGCTTCCAAAGCAGCCAAAAAAAAAATAAAGGGATGTGGAACAATCCAAGAAGGATGTGCTGATGCAGAATAATCCAAGAAGGATGTAAGGATATGCTATCATCCAGGGAAAAATGCATTTAAACCCACAGGAGCTGCTAGAAGCCCAACTGCAAGCAGCATCCCAAGAGTTCAACCCTGTCTCCCTCCCAGCTTGGCTGGGGAAGGAAAAAATAAGCCAAGGTGGCTCTAAATAAAGGCAGAAGAGCAGGAGCATCTGCTGAGCCCTGCCCACCCCTTCAGGCAGCAAGCTGGCAGCGATTTGGGCTGATTTGGGCTATTTTTAGCTAGCAGCTCAGAGCGACAGGTCCCAGCTGGCAGGGCTGGCTGCCAGCTCCAGGGGAACTGGGCCCAGTTAAAGCATCTTCCACCCTCAGCCCACTCACCTCCTCTTTTTGGAGTGGGTTTTTTTTTTTGCTTAACTAGAAGGCAAAATCAAATCAATCCTTACTATCCCAGCAGGGATTTATAGTGGGAATCCCTCCAGCTCCTCGCCACGTTAATCCTTCCTTAGAAATAACTCCAGGGCTATTAATAAGGGATGGGAGGGAGAAAGAGGAATCAGCTTTGTGTCTCCTACGAGTTTCCTCCCAGCACTTACTAATTCCTCTATCTAACAGTCCCAATATCCCAGCAAGGTTTATGTCACAACCTGGAGGAGTTTTCACCTCTCACCTTGGCCAAGAAATCGAATTTATTGCCAGCAGGCACAAAACAAAGCTGATTTTTCCCCCCCCTTATCCCCCTAAATCCTTTAAAAACAATAATAATGACAGCATTTCTATTATAATTATAATATAAAAGAATATCTTAGGAATAAGGAGAATAAACCAGCAAATAGCTGCAGCAAAGGAGCCATAACTGGATCTGTGTGATGCATTCACAGTGCTCTAAGAGGCAAAGTGATTTGTTTCCCACTTTTCCAAGGAATTCCTTGTGTGGATTTCAAGGTAACAATGTGGGATTGAGAGTTCCTGTGATGAAAAATGATCCTGAGGAAGAAAAATGAACCAAAACCCTTCCAAATGTCCCCAAACTGGGTGATGGGCTTGAGATTGGAGTGAGCGCTGGGAATGAAATGAGAGGGGGGGGAAAAAAAGAGGTTTCCTCCTCAAAAAAAGCTCAAAGATGGATTGTTTTCCCTCAAAAAAATGGGTTGTCCCAAAATAAAACCAAAAGAAGGGGTTTCTCCTGGAAGAAAATGCCATGAATTTTCCATTTCCAAGGTGATTTTATGAGTCTATTCTAAATAAACAACTACTCAAAAGCATCATCTCCTAGGAAAAGCTCCTCCTGAGCACAGCATTTCCCTTTTTCCCCTCTTCCAGGCAAATATTCCAACTAAAAAAACACCCCAAGAATTGGAAAATTGACAGTTTTCTTAGTTTTTTTTCCTTTTCACTATCATGAACTGGAAAAAAAAAATCCATCCCTTGTCAAGCTCATGCTGTGAGAAGTGAAAATGCAGTGGAAAAAGGAGAGGAAAATCAGATTTATAGCACTAAAATGAAGAAAAAGAACCTGTTCTGTAAAGATTTGTTGCTAAAAGACCCAAAAAGTGATTAAAAAACCTTTTTTTATTGCTAAATAGAATAAATATCCACTTTTCATCCACTTAGGTGAACTTTGTGCTAACTTTGCCTATTGCCCAACTATGCCAGAAAGGAATTTAAAGGGAGAAGAGAATCCAAAATAACAACTAAAAAAGCAAAATAATTAGGGGGTTTTTGCCCTATTAATATTTCCAGCTCCAAATTTCAGGTTTGCTTTCCAAATTCAAACCTCTTTCTTCAAATTTTAAGGTAAAAATGTTCTTTGGGAGCTGGCATCAAGCTAAAAGATGCTTAAATCAGTCAAAAGAGAGGATAAAGTGAGGTTAATCATCAAATAATCATTCCAAGAGTGGGGTTAATAACAAATAATTAACAGAAATAGTGGATTTATGAGCAAAATGCTATTAAAAATAGTGAGCTTGATCATTAAATTGTTTAGAAGAGTGAGTTTAATAAAAAAGTACTAATAAAAGTGGGTGTAATAATAAGTTATGACCAAGGTGCTACTCAAAATAGTGAGTTTGAGGGGAAAATATCATTAGAAATAGTGAGGGTAATAATAAAGTTTTAATAGAAATAGTTGGTTTAATGATAAAATATGAAGAATAGTGAGTTTATTGACAAAGTAGCATTAAAAATAGTGAGTTTGGTGATAAAGTGTTGTTTAAAAGAGTGGGTTTATTATTAAAGTATTAACATAAATAATGGGTTTAATAATGTATTAATATAAATACTGGGTTTAATAATGAACTATTAACATAAATAATGGGTTTAATAATAAAATATTAACTGTACTAGGTTTATTAGCAAAATGTAATTAGAAATAGGGAGTTTGATGATAAATTATTGTTAGAAGTAGTGGGTTTAATAGTAAGGCATTAATAAAAAGAGTGGGTTTAATAATAGTCATTTTACCAACAAAATGTTAGTAAAATCAGTGAGTTTGATGACTTATTAGAAATAGTGGGTTTAATAATAAAGTATTAATTAAAATAGTTGGTTTAATAAGAAAATATTAAGAATAGAGGGTTTATTAGCNCATTATTATCTACATATTGGGTTTAATAATAATATTAAAATACAAACAACATGAAAATACAAGTAGAATCTCAATAAACACCAAATATCAACATAGAAGTAAATTTTAACACATAAATAATTACTAAAATAAATAATAAAGTGCTTTTAATAAAATATTATTTGATAGAAAGAGTAAAATGAGTTTAAGAATAGGCTATTTTAAGAAAATAAACTGGGTTTAACAGGCTACTAGGCCAAACAACTTCTAAACTGGGCTTAATAATTGTCTACTAGTCCAAAGAAATCATTGATAAACTGAGTTTAATAACAAACTAGCATTAAAAATAAGTAATAAATAGAGAGGTGGGGGAAATCCTTGCAGCCCCTTCAGCTCCTTTCCAACCCTAACGCAACCAACCTCCAAAATAACCCCTCCAAAGCATTAAAAAAAAGGGGGAAAATAATATTATTTATTCCCCAAATTATCCTAGAGGATACAAAAATTGCCTCACAATTGCCATTTGCTGCAGGTGCTGCCAGAGCCAGCTAGGGAAGAGCTTGGCAAGCAGCACCAAATTGGGGTGGAAAAGGGGCAGGAATGGGTGTGGAAGGAGCTGCTTGGAGTAAAGACAATCTTCACCCTCCTGGTTTGGGTTTAAATAGTTAAAAGTGTTCCAAATCGCTGGTTTTTGTTAACTAGAGAGAGAGAGCAAGAGGTACAGAGCTATATGGAGCAGAGCGGCGAGCGCTGGCAGCAGCACAGAGGAGAAGCACAACCTCTGCTCTCCTCTCCCCACTCCTTATGCCTGAGCACACCAGAGCCTAAAGAATGCTGCTTTTCCCTCTCCATTCCCTCTGGATTTTAGGGTGGGATTTTAAAGGGGGAAAAAAAGGGAGAGATGATAGGATTTTGCTGACCTGGGAAGGCCGCAGCTCCTTCGCCTTTGTGTCCGCATCGGCCGAGCGAGGCCCCGCGCGGGGAGGCAGCGCTGGGGAAGGGAGCCTTTCCCCAAGCCAAGAGGCAGCAACACCCTCCCCTTCTCCCCTCACCAGCTAAGGGTGCTGAGGGGTGGGGGAGGCACCCAGCACCCCCAGATCCCCACAGCTGAGGGCTGCCAGCCGGATGGGAGCTGCGGTCCAGTGGCTGAAGCGAGGGATGCCGGGATTTTGGGCAGCATCTCCCTCCTCCTCTCTTCCTGCCCTCCTCCCTCCATTCCTCCTCTTCTTCCCACACAAGCTGTGATTGACAGTCCTGGGCTTCCTAAATCCTAATAAATAACACCCCTCCACCAGCAGGATTTGATCCTGCTCCTTCCCTTTTAACCCTTCCTAGGCTGGAGTGACCCATTAACCCTCTCGCTGCCTGTGCACAGAAAACACAACCCAGGAGCTTCCACATTTTCCAGGCATGGAGGATTTTCTCTAGGATATTTGCCTTCCAAGCTAGCAGTCCCAAAATGCAACTCCACATCCCCATTCAAGAATATTTCCCCTAAACCTCCCCCCAAAATATCTACTTTACAGCCCAAAACTACAAGTTAAAGCAGCACCAGGAGATTTCTTTCCATGGCATATCCTGAGCCAATCTTACCTATTTCATCCAAGTTTGGGGCTGTGCTTTTTCCTGCTGGGAAGGGAGTTTTCAGGAGGGGTTTTCTGTTGGGAAAAGAGTTTTCAGGAGGGTTTTTTTCCTGCTGGGAAAGGAGTTTTCAGGTTGTGTTGTGGTGTTCCCTTGCTGGCACACCCCAAGCCCAGCCCTACTCCAAAGCAGCCTGTTGCAAACACCCTCAACAGCTGCTGGGGTTTATAGCAGCTCCAAACCAGCCAAACAAGCCCAGGAAAAAAAAAAAAAAGGAAAAAAGAAAAAGGAAATAAAAATTCCAGGTGCCCTTTGGATGACTTGCAGGCAGCCAAAAGAAAATAGCAATCCATTCTTTCTCCTTTGGGTGGTACTAAGTAGCTTTGCCCCTCAGAGAACCTTGCTGCGAGAGGGAACAGGAGCTCAGCAGCATGATGGAGAGGACTTGATCCCTGCTATCCCAATATTTGGGAGAGGGACACCCTGCACAGCCCATTTTTGGGGGAGCTAGAGAGTAGCCAAAGCATCTGATGACAGAAATCAAAGTGATTTTTAAAGGTTGTTTTCAGCTTGCATATCAAGCACAACTCAAGCTTCTCTCCCCCAATTCCCAACAAGGAGATAACCCCTCTGGAAGTAGCCAGGGGTTGTTGTTGCACCCCAAAATCCAGCCCTGCAAAAAGAGCAGGGTGCTAAGAGCACCCAAAGCATCCACCTACATCTTCCTTTCCAGCAGCCATGGGGTGCAGGCAGCACCCAGCAGCAATCTGCAACCCCCTTGCAAGTGTACCCCCCATGCTCCCTTGAGCTCCTAACCTCCCTAGCACACATAGGATGCTCCCAAACCTCCCCAAAAACTCACCCTGTGCCCAGCCAAAAAAAAGCAGAGGGACAAGAGGTGTGCTCCCAAGAGAGGTTTGGCACCAGCATGGTGCCCAGTGTGACTCAGCTGGGGCTGGGTGCTGCCAGAATCAGCAGGGTTGGGTCACCCTGGGGTGCTGGGAGGTGAAATAACTCCCCAAAATAAAGAAATTAAAAATAAAAAGAGGTTAAAAATACAATATCACCCTGCAGAGCAGCTCCCTTGCAAAGCAAAGGGGGGAGGCCTGGCTGCTACAACCAAATTCCCCTTGCAAGGTGTTCTTTTTTTCAGCAGGCTTTCAAATGCCTGGGAAAGGGTAAGGATGCTTTTCCAGCTCCTTGCTTGGGGAAAATTTTATGCCCCTCCTGTTTCCAACCATTTAGCCACCCCACAAAAGTCCAGCAGCATGGATTTATTTACCCACCAAAGGCCAGAGATGGCTCAGTGCAGGCTAAGGGTGCTCCCAGCAACTTAATCCTCCCAGAAGGAATTTTTGGCCATCACAAATCCAGCCTTTGACACCTCCAGGAGATGACCCACAAAGCATTTAGGTAAACAAAGTGTTCTACACCATGCTCAGCTCTCAAATAAGCAGCTGATGATGATGATGATGGAGCCCAGGTGGCTTCCTCCTGCCCCACCTCCTGCCAGAGCCACCCAAGGCCACCAGGTTATAAATGCAAATCCCAGTCCTAGCCCAAAGTGCTAACACCTCCCTGGTCTGTTTGCTACTCTTTCCCAGGAAGTTTTGCCTTGTATCATGTAAGAGGAACTCAACAAACAGGTTTTGTATGGGTGTGAACAGAGACTTTTCAAGGAATTTTAACTATTTGGCAGTGAAGTCTCTGTCAAAGAGCACTGAGAGCTTGGAGATGACACAGAGGAGATGTGATGGGCATGGTGGGAGGGAGGGTGGTTGCTTCAAGAGAACCTTTCCACTTTAAAATCTAGAGAGATATTTATAGAGCTGGATGTAATTGGGGTGATGGAGCTGGGCTGGGGATGCCCTCTGCTGGTATCCTCTTGGGGAAAGCTTTGGGACACGTTCTCCAAGGGCAGGGGAGGCACCAAAAGTTGTCTGTGGCATCACAGCTTGGCTAGAAAGCCTGGATGATGATGCTGGACCTCTTGGGGCATGGTGCAAGGGTCACAGAATCATAGACAGGTTAGAGTTGGAAGAGAGGTTATCTGGTCTACTCTGCCCTGGGGAGGCCTCCCCTGGAATGCTGTGTCCAGTTGTGGGCCCCTCAGCTCCAGAAGGCTAGNCCAACCCCTGACATACTGGGATACTGGGATACTGTGGTCTAACCCTCCCTTCAGTCAGCAGGGACATCCCCAACTAGAGCAGCTTGCTCAGAGCCCAAACAACCTGAGCTGGAATGGTTCCAGGGATGGGACATCTCCCACCAATCTAGGCAACCTGGGCTAGGCTCTCCCCAACCCTCAGTGTCAAAAATCTCTTCCTTCTATCTAGTCTGAATCTCCTTTAGTTTCAAAGCATCACCCCTTGTCCTGTCCCAACAGGCCCTGCTAAAAGCATGCAAGAGAACACTTGGCTTTGGTCTCCAAACAAAAAACCCCTCAGAGGTGCACGAAACCACCTGAAAGCAAGCAGAAAGTGAGCATGCAACTCTTGATTTAGCTCATCCCTTGCTTCCTCTACATCTCCCAGCCATGGCTCACCACCCTCATGGGGAACAACTTCTGCCTAACATCCAACCTAAATCTCCCCTATCTTTTCCCCCAGATGCTAAATCATTTCCCAGAGGATCAGCAACTTGCTCCAGGCTGCAAAAGGAACAGAGGAGACTCCCATCTCCTGCTGCATGCCCCAGGTGCTTTTCTGCTCCCTGGCTGCAGGCACAGGATGTAAATCCTGCTGGCTCCCATTCCCACCCTGTTCCCAAAGCCACCCTCTCCCCTGGGATGGGGAGAGATTGGTAGAGGCTCAGGCTGCAGACCTCCTTCTGTCATCACTATGGCTGCAGCCCAAATATCTCTGTTCCCAGGGATACCCCCAAATATTCCCAGCCCCAGGAACACCCCCAAATACCTCCATCCTCAGGGGTATCCCAAATATTCCCATCTCCAAGGATACCCTAAATATTCCCATCCCCAGGAAAAGCCCTGAATACCTCCATCCTCAGGGATATCCCAAATATTCCCATCTCCAAGGATACCCTAAATATTCCCAGGAACACCTCCAAATATTCCCATCCTCAGGGATATCCCAAATATTCCCATCCCTAGGGATACCCTAAGTATCCTCAACCCCAGGAACATCCCTGAATTTTCCCATCCTCATAATATCCCAAATATTCCTATCTCCAAGGACACCCTAAATATTCCCATTCCCAGGAACACCTCCAAATATTCCCATCCTCAGGGATATCCCAAATATTCCCATCTCCAAGAGTATTCCAAATATTCCCATCCCTAGGGATACCCTAAGTATCCTCAACCCCAGGAACATCCCTGAATATTCCCATCTCCAGGGATACCCCAAATCTCCCCATCTCCAAGGATACCTCAAATATCCTCATCCTTAGGGATACCCCAAATCTCCCCATCTCCCAGGGTATGCTAAATATCTCCATCTCCAAAGATACCCTAAATATTCCCATCCCCTGGAACACCCTCAAATACTCCCATCCCCAGGGATACCCCAAAGATCCCTGTCCCCAGACATCCCCCAAACATCCCATCTCCAGGAACACCCCAAATCTCCTCAGCCAAGGAAGCCTAAGTCAAAGCCAAGGTTATCCAAGGTGAGTCACTCCCTATCCCAGACATGTTGGGAATGAAGAGGCAAAACCAGTTTTTCCTGATCCCAGGACAAACCAGTTGAACCCACAGCCTAACCCAACTTACCTCCAAAGCTTCCCATCCACCCTCCAGAACCCAGGAGGTGTTTGGGGAGGGGAACAAAACCAACCATATTTTTAGGGATAACCACCTGGGATCCAGCCCTGCCAGTGGTTTATTAGCCATCATATTGCTATTGGTAGCATGGCAACCCCCTAAAGAAATGAAATCCCTCTGCTGCTCCTGGAAGTGATGCTTTAATTGTCCATTTTCCCCAGAATTAGGGCAAAAACAAAAGGATCATCAGGACAGGAGGTGCCGGCGCCGAGATGCTTCCCTGGTGATCCAGTGAGTAATACATCCCTTTTTTCTCCTCTTTAAACCTCTTGATTAAGTAAAGACTGAGTTTTGCCAGAGGTTTGGCATTTTGGGGAGGTTTGGTAAATGGGATCCTAGGGACTCAGGTCCCTAGTGCATCCCAAATTGGAATTGTATCCCAAATTGCATCAGAAAAAGGCAAATGCAGAGCAAAATGGAACTGCATGAGAGATTGCAGAGGCAGCAGGAATGGAAAATGCATTGGAATGACAATTGCATCCCATCTACATGCATCACAAATTGGAATTGTCTCATCCCATCATGGTATTCTTGGATAAGGGCAGCNTTGAGCTGGGGAGCCCAGCACTGGCCCCAGGACTGCAGCTGTGGCCTCACTAGGGCAGAGGAGAGAGGGAGGAGAACCTCCCTTGAGCTGCTGCTCACACTCTGCTGAGTGCACCCCAGGATGCAATATGAGAAACTGGAAAGAAAGAAAGAAATACACTGCAATAAAGGCAATATCTGCATTTAATGATGGGGGAAAAAATTTGCAATAAATCATAGAATCACAGAATCACAGTCAGGGTTGGGCAGGAAGCAACTTGCAGAGGTCACCTAGTCCATCCTCTCTGCAGTCAGCAGGGACATATGCAGCTAGAGCAGCTTGCTCATAGCCCCAGACAACCTGAGCTGGAATGGTTCCAGGGATGGGACATCTCCCACCTCTCTGGGCAACCTGGGCCTCACTACCCTCAGTGTGAAAAATTTCTTCTTTCTATCCAGTCTAAATCTCTGTCCCTTAGTTTAAAACCATCACAGCACAAGTGTGCTGAGGAGCAGCTGAGGGCACTGGGGTTGGTTAGTGTGGAGAAGAGGAGGCTCAGGGGAGACCTTCTTACTCTCTCCAGCTCCCTGACAGGAGGCTGGAGCCAGGTGGGGATTGGTTTCTTCTTCCAAGGAACAAGTGATAGGTAAAGAGGAAACAGCCTCAAGTTGCATCAGGGGAGGTTTAGATTGGGCATGAGGAACAATTTCCTCCCCAAAAGGGTTATCCAGGCCTGGCCCAGGTTGCCCAGGGCAGTGGTGGAGTCACCATCCCTGGAGAGGTGAAAAGTCATGGAGATGTGGTGCTGAGGAACATGGCTCAGTGGTGACTTGGCAGTGTTAGGCTAACAGTTGGACTCAATGATCTTAAAGATCTTTTCCAACCTAAATGATTCTATGACTCTGTAAGGGGTTTTGCTCTTAAATATATATATATATAACCCAATTCTGTAAGGGATTTTGCTCTTAAATATATAAATACATATATATAAATATATATATATTTGCTCTTAAGTATGTATATATATAAAACCCAACTCTATAAGGCTTTTTGCTCTTAAATATGTATATATATATATATAAAACCCAACTCTATAAGGCTTTTTGCTCTTTAATATAGATAGATATACATATAAAACCCAACTCTAAAAGGGTTTTTGCTCTTATATATGTATATATATTAAAAAACCCAACTCTAAAAGGGCTTTTGCTCTTAAATATAGATAGATATATATAAAAAACCCAAACCTATTTTGCTCTTTATATATATAATATATAA
>VWZO01021518.1:99149-165441 GCA_013396975.1 Bucco capensis | reverse complement strand
GTGATTCTGTGTTGCTGTGGACTGGCCACACAGCAGCAGCTTGCTGCAGCCAGAATGCCAAAGGAGCTCACATTTTAGAATACAAAAGGAAGATGCCCAGCTGCTATCTATCTTGGCAGAAACTACTTTACTGTCTAAAAAGGAAAGCTTCTGCCTGCAGAGTATCTTCATACTCCCAGCAAGGAGTGAAACAGAACATGCTGTGGCTTTTTGAGATGGACAAACAGTAAAGAGATTTGCAGATATTTTTGCAAATGAAAGCCATAAGTTTCAGTTTGTTAGGAGTTTCCACACTGTGCCAGGCTTTGTATCTAAATGACACTATCACCAAGCGCCTGGTGCCTCTTTTCTGCTTCTCATTGTTCAGCATCTAATGCATTTCCTGCAGGAGGTCCTTGCGTTCCAGACAAAACCAAACAGAAAAGTGAGAAGAAGAACGTTGAGCTCTGAGGTAGCCTTTACAAACAGCCTGCTGTCTCATTTCCAGTGGGAAAGAGACTTTAACCTCTACAGGTATCTTACATCTCTCCCAATCATTTAGGAGCTTAAGTGCTGTTAGGATTTGCTGTGGTGTCAGCTCATGCCACCAACCTGAGGCAGCTTACTCAAGTTCTCACTTCAGAAGCTCAGGTGCTTCCAAGCTCCTCTCAGTCACCAGGAACTGGCATCTCAAGGTGAATTGCTCCCACCCAATTGTCCCTCTCAAAGTCATCAGTATCCTGTGCCCTTGTGGCCAAGAGACCAATGGCATCCTAGGATGCATTAAGAGGAGCGTGGCCAGCAGAGCCAGAGAGGTTCTTCTCCCCTCTCCTCTGCCCTGGGGAGGCCTCCCCTGGAATCCTGGGTCCAGTTGTGGGCCCCTCAGCTCCACAAGGATAGGGAGCTGCTGNGGATACACAAGCAGCTCTAGTTACCAAGTCTCTTACTCTGAGTGAAGTTTCTGCTTCTGCTAAGTGCCTCATTTAAACCTGGGACTAAATTACTTCCAAAAGTCAGGGTCCTGCCTCAGATATTAAGAAGCTCTTAAAAATCTTGTAGCAGCTGCTCTGCTTCATGCAGAATTCAGTTACATAGCAGAGCTCAGATGGCATGGGAGATTTCCGGCTCCTAGTGGTCTAAACCCCGAGAAGGATTTGCTCTCACCTCACTTCACCCCTTGAAATGTTAGAAAAGCCCAGGCAGCTAATTTAAGGGAGGCACTAGAGTGTAGAAGAGGACTGAAGTGTTCTTCCTGGCATCCCATCTCACCTGCCCACCACCAGCTTGTGTGAGCCAGCAGGGTGCTAAGATTAGACACAGCCTCCAGATTTTAGATGAATAAAAGAAGTGAGCTCAACTTCCTCATTTCATAGAATCACACAGAATCACTAAGGTTGGAAGAGACCTCTAAGATCTATCAGCAAACACTCACACGCAGGGTGGACATTCAGGTCTCAGTATCTGCATCCTGTGATGCAAGTGTCACCTATATAACTGCTTGATTTTCTTTGGGATAGAAATTCCTAGGGCTTCAAACAGCTTTTTACCTGTCCCATGGTTACTCTATGTGCAGTTCTCCCTAGAGAGTTTGTTAAAGTATGAGCCAGCTTGAATTATTTTCTGTTTATCATGGAATGCTGCAGGGAAAGCATGCTCAGGTATCAACACCCTGTGTGCTGAAATCAAGCAACAGAATCATTAAGGTTGGAAGAGACCTCTGAGCTCATCAAGTCCAACCATCTACCCATCACCCCCATGTCACTGAACCATGGCCCTAAGTACCACATCTCTCTGTTTTTACAACCCCTGCAGGGATGGTGACTCCAGCACTGTCCTGGGTAGACAAGGCCAATGCCTAACAACTCTTGCTGTGAAGGAATTTTTCCTAATATCCAATCTAAACCTCCCCTGGTGCAACTTGAGGCTATTCGCTCTTCTTCTCTCACTGGTAGTGCAGGAGAAGAGACCTACCTCCACCTCACTCCAACCTCCTGTCAGGTAGTTGTAGAGAGATGAGGTCTCCCCCTGAGCCTCCTCTTCCTCAGATTAACCAAAGAATAAAACCATTTTACCTCTGTGAGCACTCAGTATGCAGTGTGCAAACTCATTAGCCTGAAGGTGTTCCAAGCTACCTGCTCTGTAGAAAAGACTCATGAAGATACTTAGGCTACCAAGAAACTCCTAACTAGAAAGCTCCTTTTCTCCAGTATCACAGAATCATTCATGTTGGAAGAGACTAGGTCTCCTCAATCTATCACCCCCATGCCACTAAACTATGTCCCTAAGTTCCACATCTATATGTTTCTTAAACACCTCTTAAACACCTCCTGTACTACAGTCCTCTTTCACAGGCAAGAAACAGAGCCTCAGGCTATATAGTGCTATTATAATCTTTTGGTGGACTGTGCTGCTGAGGGAATAAACAACTGGGACTTCTGAAGCCACTTGGCTTGAAAGGTAACTGTACCCTCCTGTCTCAAGCTCCTTTCATTCCCACTGTGGTCCAGAGGCTTAAGGATGCTCTTTAGTTATCAGATGTTAAAGGTGAGCTGCTGCTAGCGGTTGAAAGGCAAGAGTAGCTTTCAGATACAGGATGCTCTCAACTCCATGGCTGGAAAGTGCTTTCACCATGAGGTCCTCCCTTCAAGAACCACCCAATCCCTCCAGAAGATCTCTGCTTACCAGCTATAGGGGAGCAACCACACAACTTCTGCCAAGAAACGAGAACTCCCAGAGCTGCTCCCTGTTACATGTCTCCTGAAACAGTCAAGGACAAACAACAGAGCTGGATGGAGCTGGAAACCAGCAAGAAACTCAGGGGAAGGAAATGAGGCATGAGAGCCTCTTTCCCCAGCACCTGTCTCACCACCTCCCAGCCCCCAGCTCCTTCACTCCCAAATGCAAATCCATGATTAACACATAGTGCCCTTTGCCCTCATCCTTCCCTACTCCACACACTGCTCCTACTAAACAGGGCTGTGTTTCCACATCCCCACATGCTCTCTCCCAACTGCCTGCTGGCTGATTTTCAACCCAGGATCCCAACCCAAGACTCCCATGCCCTCTGCTCCTCTATCTCAAGCATACCTCTCCTCACCTATGTGCTTTGGGCCACGAGGTTCAGGTCCCCTGTCCTCAGTCAGCAGCAGAGCAGGGTCAGGATCCAGCAGCCTGAGCTGTGCTGCTAAGCGCAGCAGCAAATGATGGCTAATCAGATCTATTGGCATGAGCCAAGGCTCTTACTCAAAGGCATCTGTAAGGCTGTGCATAGGAGCAGAGAGCGTGTGTGTCTGCTTCTGCTGCTGCCCCTGGCCAGCACGAGCTGCTCTGAGCTCTGGGGAAGGCTCAGAAGGCTCTGGTGTGATTAGGTCTTAGCCCAAAGGATCAGTCCCTGGGCAGTGCTTCTACCTGCATCAGAGCTGAGCTGGTCACTCACTGCAGGATGTGTGGAGAACACCTGTTAACTGCTGATGACCAAAGCTCTTCCACTGCCCCTGGTTGGGCTTTTGAACGGAATGAGAGAGAATAGAGGCAGATGTTAGATAAGCACAGACAGAGAAAGGCTTTGGAATCAAGGCCACCAGTCCAGAAGTGGCACCTGTGACTGCCTGATCGTCCAAACCATTTATTGTCCTAATTTGATTCTCTAAAGGAGTTTTTTCCCCATCTTGTGCAGCAGAGTCACATCACGCAGAAAATTGGTTTGTTTAAGTAAGAACTCTTAGGATGTCTTTCATCAAACTGTACTCAGAGAACACTACTAATAATTCATTAAAGGGGCACTGTCAGCTGGAACACTTTTAATTATCATTTTTTGACAAGTCAACCCTTAAGTGGTGTGCCCTGGTTTTTAAATTTATTGCTAACACATATGCAGATTTTCTCTCTTTCCCTGCTGATGTTTATATGGGTTGAGAAAAGTAATTGCCTGTGAGATTAGGGAAGTGAAGCATGCACCGCATGTTGTCAGGCCCAGAATGGAAGAGAATTTCAGGGTGGTTGCTTTATTTAACAGTTATTTCAAGCAACTCCTTACTGTAGCCTCTGAGCATCTCTGAGCATCTGAAGGTAGGGAAATTCTGCTACCTGCATGGTGCTGCTGAAAGACATAGCTGTGGAAATCATCAGATACTACTTGCTAACTGCTTGGGTCTACATGCTCAGCCTTTCAGTAACTAGGAGGTGAAGGCAGGCTGGCTGATGCTAATACAGGGTTCAAACAACAGTGCTGCTACTTAGTACACAACATAAGGAGAAACTTGCTTGCTGTGAGGGTGCAGAGCCCTGGCCCAGGCTGCCCAGAGAGCTTGTGGAGTGTCCTTGTGTGGAGAGATTGCAAGGGCAGCTGGAGGTGATGCTGGGCAAGCTGCTGTGGGTGAGCCTGCTGGAGCAGGGGGGATGGACTGGATGATCTCCAGAGGTCCCTTCCAACCCTCACCATGCTGAGATTCTGGGATTCATTGAACAGCTAACATGCTGTAACCCCAGCCTGGTTAGCTCTTGTACTTTAAGCCTCATGTCATTGTCAGAAACACCACTCAGCATCCCTAGAGAAGAGTCATGCCTAAACTGCCATCTTCTGCCTTCTG
The DNA here is from genome assembly GCA_013396975.1 of Bucco capensis. Lineage (NCBI taxonomy): Eukaryota > Metazoa > Chordata > Aves > Piciformes > Bucconidae > Bucco > Bucco capensis. The sequence continues at coordinate 160,873 of VWZO01021518.1, read as the reverse complement.
TGGCTGAGATGACCACAGCAGATGCAGAGGTTTTCTTTGGCAATGTCTTCCCAAGCCTCAGTAGCCTTGTTTATGGGAGCAGGAGCTGAAGCAGAGGATGATGCAGAGGGTTGCCCAAGGAAAGGTAAGCCAGTGAGTAAGGAGACTAGAATCCAAACACCCTGTTTCACACACACAAAAAGACTCTCTGGTTTCTTTGTTGCCATCATTAGGTGACAATTCTGTACAAGGAAAGAGAAGGGACAATCTATCTGGAAATATTGTGGATTTTCTCAGCTATCAAGGAGAAGAGAAGGCACTGAGCCTCTTACCTTGTGTCTGAAGCAGTAAAGGTGACTGCAGAAGGGAGCTGGGAGACACAGCTGTTGCCTTTGTGTCCCCTAGACCATGCAATTTCCCCAGTCCTTTGGTCCAAGAGCTTCTCTACCAAAGGAGGAGAGCCTAAGGCCCTCTTTGGCTTTTATGTGTGGCTGTGGCAGCTCAGACTGGTTGCCAGCTCATCTATATGCAATGGCTCATTAACATTGTGGCTCACTCTATTATATACTGTGTGTGCAAGGCAGAGGAATGGCTGCTGGGGGGGAAGAACACAGCAGAAGTGCTGAGCCATAGGCAGGGAAAGTGGAACAGGGGGCTGGAACACCTCTGCTCTGAGGACAGGCTGAAGGAGCTGGGATTGTTCAGCCTGGAGAAGAGAAGGCTTCAGGGGACCTACTAGTGACTTTCCAGTACTTAAAGGGAACTTACAAGCAGGCTGCAGAGGGCCTGTTTGCAAAGGCCTGCAGTGAAAGGACAAGGGGCAATGGTTTTAAACTGGAGAGGAGGAGATTTAAATTGGACATTAGGAAGAAGTTCCTCCCCACGAGGGTGGTGGAACACTGGCCCAGGTTGCCCAGGGAGGTGGTTGAGTTGCCATCCCTGGAGGCATTGCAGGTGAGGCTTGCCAGGGCTCTGGGCAAGCTGCTCTAGTTGGGGATGTCCCTGCCCACTGCAGGGGGGCNAACTCTGAGTTTCACTTGTTGCTGTGAAGTTGCTGTTCCTCTCTGCATTGCTGTCATCCTGGAGCTTAGAGAAATGTGCATCCCTGGTAGCTCTCAGCCCTCTGGCAGAGTGCTTTGTCTCCTGTTGGTAAGAGATCAAGTGATGTAAGCCTGCCATCAGCTCACTTACCTATGGGCACACAAAAGTTAGGTGTCTAATAAAGCTAAATCTTCTGGTTGCCTCTCATCTCCTGAAGACAGGCATCTAAGGATGAGTTGCCTTGTAGAGGTGCCATCAGCAGAGAGAGAGCTTAGATGGTTGGAGCTGTTTACGTTCCCATCTTTTGGAGACATGCTCTATTTGAATGTGTTCTACCCTCAACATTAGAGCTGACCTTGCCTTGGTTATACAGCTATAACACCCCATTACTTCTAGCCACCTCCCAGGGACAGGTGGAGAACATCCCACAGGCAGGATCCTCTGACCCTTGGAGGAGGGTTGGAACAGGATTTGGCTGCTTAGGACTTCCTGAATGCTTGGGCAGAGCCAGATGTGTTGCCACAGCTGAACCCAACAGGAGCTTTGTGACTCTGTGACACAAGCATTTGCCTCAGAATGTTCTGAAGACAAAAAGCACTGCTAAACTAAGGAATTAAGCTCTGCTATTAGCCATCTCATTGTTTTAACAGCTCCATCACTAATCATGAATTTGATAATGCTCAAGCAGCTCTTTTCATCTCCAGGCCATCTGTTTCCACCCTGTGAGGCAAGTATGCTGTTGGTGACACCAGCACAAACAAAAGCACCAGGAGCAGAGGATGGAATTGCTCCAGATACCTTCACCAGCAGCTCAGTGACATGGTGTGCTCTGAAATAATCTGGTTATTTTTATACCCTGCCCAGGACATGCAGGAATCTTGTCCTCTTCACCTATTGGTGCTTGATGGTGGAGCAAATGAATTTTCTTTCATCCCCCAACACGCTGCAGATTGTTTAATGTAATTTCTCAGAGCAGCAAGCTGCTTCTCCTGCAGAGCAACTCAATGGGGTTCTTTTCCCACCAGCTTCAAAGAGCATAGCTGAGCCCTTAAAGGGATTTGCTGCTGTTAAATATTATCCTCCAAACTGAGAAATTAAAAGCAAATGGGCTTTCTTCCTTTTTCCTCTAAGACATGTCAGAAAGGAGATTCTAAAAAAATAATAGCATTCCCCAGCTTTCAGGGGCTCCCCAAGTGAATTTCAGTTGCAGGTTGTTAGGGAAGAGTGTAATTAACCACTTGATTCAGTCTGAAGGCAAAAAATTCTTTCTATATTTGGCAGGAAAAAAGCAGAGCAGGAGGAGGGGGGTAAATGACCTAGATTTGCACAAGTGACAGATGACTCCAAGGTGCTCTGCCTGAGATCCCTTAAATCACAGAACTGTCAGGCTTGGAAGGGACCTTAAAGCTCCTCTATCCCAAGCCCTGTGCCTGCCATGGGCAGGGACACCTGGCACTAGAGCAGCTTGCTCCCAGCCCCAGCCAGCCTGGCCTGCAACACTGCCAGGGCTGGGGCTGCCACCGCCTCTCTGGGCAACCTGGCACAGTGGCTCAGCACCCTCCTGGCCAACAACTTCTGCCTAACAGCCAACCTGAATCTCCCCTCCTCAAGCTTGGGTGCTAGACCTAGCACTGCCTGACATCCTAACAAGTCCTTCCCCAGCTCTCTTGCAGCCCCTGCAGATCCTGGAAGGCCACAAGAAGGTCTCCTGGGAGCCTTCTCTTCTCCAGACTGAACAATCCCAACTCTCTCAGCCTGGCCTCACAGGAGAGGTGCTCCAGCCTCTGAGCATCCTCATGGCCCTGCTCTGGACACCTTCCAGCACCTCCATAGCTTTCTTGTACTGCAGAGAGATTCTTTCTTGTAAATAGCAAAGATTCCCACAAAGCAGACTGCAAGATGACTTCTTTTTGTTGTCTCTCATGCTGGACATCCCAATCCACCCAAGACATTCTCAGAAATCTAGGCTATGGTGTTTGTTGAAGTGATTATTTAATTGACCTAGGCTAACAGTGAATCCATAACCAAGCAATCACATCCCACTTCCAGCAGAGAGCTGGGTACTCCAGCAGCTCTCCTCATTCCCAACCAGCTCCCCTCTTCTGAGCTTGCTCTCTTGTTCTCCTGGACACACATGCTTTGAGAGCATCTCCCATGAAATAAAAATAGGGAAAAGAGGGTGAGGCTGAGCTAACATTTGCAGAACATCCCTTGCTATAGTTGCAGCATTCTCTTGTTTTTCAGTGTTCTATTTCACAGTATTCCAGTATGTCAGGGGTTGGAAGGGACCTAGAAAGATCATCCAACCCCCCTGCCAGAGCAGGATCACCATGGAGTCAACATTCTCTATCAAGAGCAAGTCAGGAGCCTGTTTGCCTAATAGCAATTTTTTCCTGCATATATGTTGTAATCTCTGTTTTGTCAAAGGAAAAAAAAAGAATCTATTTCATGCCTTTATCTTTTGGAATGTTTATTTATAGAAGAGGAGGTCTCCCTCAGATGTAAGCAAGGATACATATTTTAAGCCCAGCAAATCAGCACTGCAGGCAGTTGTTTATTCATTAACCTCAGTGTGGCAGGGCTGGCAGCCTCCCAGCACTTGTTTGCCTCATGCTTACCATGGGGAGGGCCTTGAAATCCACTGTGATTTTATTCTGAATGCCAGGAGAGAGGATTCTCTCCTTCCAGTTATGTCTCATTTTGCAGCAGTGAAATGCTGAGATGGTAGAGTAGCGACGAGCAGAGAGGCAGCAGGAGACTGAGTATTCAGTCTGGTGTATCTGTTTGATCCCAAAAGTTGCCTTTCTGTGAATGAACTGAGAGGTAAATATGGGGATTTGCTCCTCTTAGCAGGGAGCATCACCAGCTCCCTTCCTTAAATAAACAGCCATGCAGAGAGGTGTGGAGAGAGTGTGAATCTCTAGACTGTGTAAGAGATGGAGTTGTTGATATCCCTCATCCCTTCCAGCACCTTCTAGCATTGCTGCTGATTAAAGGAAAAGGTTCCTAATCACTTCAGCCTTCCCTGTTCCTGGACACCAGGTAGCTGAAGCTCTTGCCCTCCTCTGGTAGCTGTAATGACAAGATTTAAATGCATAGGCTATTTAAATTCAAGAACAAAGCTGGCTGTAGTGCTGGCCTGACAGGGCCTATGGACACCCAGAAAGCCATAGGCCTGTGGTATTTCATAGAATCCTAGAATCCTAGAATGGTTTGGGTTGGAAGGGACCTCTGGAGCTCATCTAGTCCAACCCCCCTGCAGTGGGCAGGGACATCCCTAACTAGAGCAGCTTGCCCAGAGCCCTGGCAAGCCTCACCTGCAATGCCTCCAGGGATGGGAACTCAACCACCTCCCTGGGCAACCTGGGCCAGTGTTCCACCACCCTTGTGGTGAGGAACTTCTTCCTAATGCCCAATTTAAATCTCCTCCTCTCCAGTTTAAAACCATTGCCCCTTGTCCTTTCCCTGCAGGCCTTTGCAAACAGGCCCTCTGCAGCCTTCTTATAAGTTCCATTTAAGTACTGGAAAGTCACTAGTAGGTCCCCCCGAACTGACCTCTTAAGTCAGTTAGCAGCCACAGAGGCCTCCTATTATCTGCCCTTCTCTCCAGAGCACTGCAGATGGGCTTGGGAGAAGGGAAAACAGCCCTTGTGTCTTCAGAGCCTGAGAGGAACTTGGCTGTCCACAGATCATAGGATGATAGGATGCTTTGGGTTGGAAAGGGCCTTTAAAGGTCTTCTAGGCCAACCTCAACGAGTTGAGTTGTTTTGTGTCTTTTAGACACTTCCACGCAGTTTTTCTGTGACTTTCCAGAAAGCACAAAGAATTGGTGACAAGAGTTTGGCTCTGTCTTTTTTATGCTAGAAGAGCATAGCTGCAATCACGATTTTCCTCCCACAAGACCCTGGTAAGCCCAGGGGGTAGAACATCTCTGCTGCCAGTGCCACGCGGGGAAAGGGGCTTTATGCAACTCTGCTCATGGCAATTTACCACTGGAAGGAGTAAAGCTCATTACTTGTAATTCAGCTGCTTGGCAGAGGAGGCTAGTGTTAGGGAAGTCCTTACTTCCCCTGAGAATGTAGGGCAGGGGTGGATGGCAACAAAGGCACTTCTCTCCTTGCTGGGTGCAGTAAGCTGGGTGTTTAGCACAGGCTCTCTAGCTGCTACAGCATGACCCTACCAGCAAGGAGTAGGAGGTGGAGCAGGGCAGCTGGAGCAGTGAGCTACCAGCACCTGCACACACTCACAGAATCATTAAGANCTGCAAGGGTTGTCAGCCATTGGAACAGGCTGCCCAGGGAGGTGCTTGAGTCCCCATCCCTGGAGGGGTTTAAGAGACAGCTGGATGTTGTGTTGGGGAGCATCATTTAGTGGAGTGATAGGGCTAGGAAAAAGGCTGGACTTGATGATCTTCAAGGTCTCTTCCAGCTGTAACTGTTCTATGATTCTATGATTCTAAACCTCCCCTGGTGCAACCTGAGGCCATTTCCTCTCTTCCTCTCACAGTTAAGCCCGGAGATGATACCAATCTCCACCTCACTCCAACCTCCTGTCAGGGAGTTGTAGAGAGAGCTAAGGTCTCCCCTGAGCCTCCTCTTCTCCAGACTAACCAACCCCAGTGCCCTCAGTCACTCCTCACATGACTTATTCTCCAGAGCCCTCCCTAGCCTCCTTGCCCTTCTCTGGACACAAGTCCTTCACTGGGTACAGGATATGCAACCACCCCTGCAGAGGACAGCCAGGGATGCTAGCTCTGGAGTCTCTTCCCATCCTCTAGTCACTGAATCCTCCTTTTAAAATGTGAAGCTGAGCACACAGGAGAAAACACAAGGCTTCTAGTAGAGAAAACACCACAGCCTTCTCCTGGCAGCTGTGTCCTTGCCACCTTGCTCCTTCTCTGCAGCACTCCTGAGCACAGCAATCTGCCATGCAGAGATGAGGGATTGCTCTGAGCAACAGCATTGGCATCTGACTCTGGGTGTCTGAAATCTTTTGTTGTGCTTGAAGCTAGGAAAAGCAGACATTTAAAACTCTGTAGGTAGGAAAGTGTTTGAAGATATTGAGCAACCAGTGTCAGCAGCTGACACCTGATGAAGTTTTGTTTTCATTTAGGTTTGTCTAGTAACATCAGGCTTCTGCATGATAAGAAGTGTAAGAAAGGGCTGATAAGTAAGATGGGGACAGACATTTTAGCAAGGCCTGTTGTGATAGGACAAGGGAAGATGGTTTTAAACTGTAAGAGCGAGACTTGGCTAGATAGAAGGAAGAAATTTTAGATGCTGAGGGTGGTGAGACCCTGGCCCAAGTTGCCCAGAGATGTGGGAGATGTCCCATCCCTGGAACCATGCCAGGTCAGGTTGTTTGGGGCTCTGAGCAACCTGCTCTAGATGGAGATGTCTCTGCTGACGGCAGTGGGTTAGACTAGATGACCTTGAAAGATCCAACTCAAACCAGTCTGTGATGTTATTCTATGATTAGACACTAGAGTTCTCACCCTTCTGTTAGATGTGAAGGTATGAACAGTGGTAACTAGCTGCAGCTCAGTGACAACGTGTATTAATGTGCTAGAAGAAGGAGCACAGATGTCTCAGGTACACACTGTGCTCTAACAAGGTTTTTCTGAGCTGCAATCAATCAAATGGTATGAAACCTTAAGATGAGATCACACTTCATTTCACCCTCTGCATGTTTCCTCTCTGAGTTCTCCAAATAAACACACTTCTGTCACCTCTGAAAAGATATTTATGGAAGTTTAGGTCGTCCTCAAGGGCATGAGATGTTTCTAAAGTGCCATTCTACTGTAGATGTTGTCCCAACATCAACCTCTGAGAGCCCCTGAAGCTATCAGGACCAGATTTGCTGTGAGCACAGATGTGCATAGCCAAAGGCTTTTTGTGGAGCATGTGATAAGCTGCTTGTGTGAGCAAACCTGATGGCTTGATAAGAAGTTGGGTGGCACAGCCAGGAGCGCCTGCATGGGGACTGGCTCCTGTCAGCCAGGGAGCAGGTATACAAACAGGAATAATCCCAGAATCCCAGCATGGGGAGGGTTGGAAGGGACCTCTTGGGATCATCCTGTCCAATTTCCTGCTCCAGCAGGCTCACCCACAGCAGCTTGCCCAGCATCACCTCCAGCTGCCCTTGCAATCTCTCCACACAAGGACACTCCACAAGCTCTCTGGGCAGCCTGGGCCAGGGCTCTGCACCCTCACACCAAACAACTTTCTCCTCCTGCACAGATGGAACCTGCTGGGTTCCAGTTTGTGCCCATTGCCCCTTGGCCTGGCCCTGGGCACCACTGAGCAGAGTGTGGCCCCAGCCTCTTGCCCCCTGCATCCTTGAGCTCTTGCTCAGCATGGAGCAGCTCCCCTCTGGCTCTGCTCTGCTCCAGGCTAAGCAGCCCCAGGGCTCTCAGCCTTTCCTCCTGCCAGAGATGCTCCAGTGCCCTCAGCATCCTTGTAGCCTCTACTGGACTTTCTGCATAGTTCCTTGTGTGTCTTGAAGTGTGGAGCCCAGACCTGGATCCAGGACTGCAGATGTCATCTGACTAGGTCAGAATAGAGGGGGAAGAGAACCTCCTTTGACGTGCTGGTCACACTCTTCCTGCACCCCAGGACACCATTGGCCTTCTTGGCCCTGAGGGCACATTGCTGGCTTATGGTGAACTTGTTGTCCACAAATAATATTTACTTGCAGTTGCCTTTTGCAAATGAAGAAGAGCTCTAGACAGATACAATACTGCTTCATGGTTTGCACAGCAGTTGCCATCCCTTGTCCTGATGTTCTTTGAGGTCCTTTGACAACCAAGGAGTTGACCTTGCTGCTCCTCCAAAGCTCCCAAGATCCTGTGAGCAAGCTCTTCTGGCCAGTGGTCAAGTTGCCCATGGGATGTATCTCCAAGGTTCATTTTTGGGCCAACTTTAGTCTTTCTTCCAGCTTTAGGAATTGCTTCCATCTGTTGCCTATTTACCTGAGAGCCCTCAGCTGCATTTTATAGACTGTTAGACTCAGCTTTTGTTTGTTTGATTCTTATTGCTGGTTTCACTTTGGACAATGTTCCAGTTGCCTAGCAATGTCAGGAGGTGCTGTGAAAAGACATAGTAAAGCATAAGCTTTCTGCAAGGTAGAGCATTATATTCTGCTTCAGATTGAGGCTTTTTATCTGCAAGTCTCCATGGGCTCTATCAGCATTAATAAATGAAGTTCTCCCTCTCTTTCCCAATGCAGAGGAGGGGAAGAAAGACCCAGGATGCAGAAGCAGTCACCATTCTGTATTTCAGAGATGATAACCAAGGCAGAGAAAGAGAAAGCAAGGTAGAAAGCCTGGTTTGATGTCCTGACACACTGAGGTTGGGCATTGATCTCTCACTGGAGTCCTGAAGAAAGCTGAGAGCATATCCCTTGGAAGCTCTGCTGAATTCCCTCTGCAGCTAATGGGCTGGATGAAGCCCATGGAATGAGGCAGAGTAAGGAAGTGAGCAAGTTGTGTGAAGGGATTGTTTGCTCAGTTACTGCCCAAGAGTAGGAACATGGTCCCAGAGGCAGCACAGACAAAGGACAGGGGAGGAAGAAATCAGCACATCCTTTTTGCATGCATTATGCTCTTCGTTCACTGGGAAAGGAGTTGGTGTTGATTGTTGTGTGAGTTCAGTCCCATGGAGCCTGGCCTAGTGAAATTCAGGCAATGCCTCCCCAGGGAGAGCTGGATCCAGGAGCTGAGTCTGTACCTCTGAGCAGCTGCAGGGGTAGGAAGAGTAGCTGGGTCATGCAGCCAGTGCTGATGGGACCTAGAGCCCCTGCAGCTGCTGCCCTCCTGCTGCTAAAGCCACAGCTGACCCTGTGCCTGCAGGACTAACAGAGCTGGGTCAGAGCTTTGTCCTTGTTTCTGTGCAGCAGAGTTGGTTGGCAGTGCCCCATGGCACCTGTGAAAGCCTCCATTGCTGGAGCATGGCTACAGAAGGACAACACAGCTGGGGAAGGCTCTAGAGTGTTGTGAGCAGCAGCTGAGGGAACTGGGGTTGGTTAGTCTGGAGAAGAGGAGGCTCGGGGGAAACCTTCTCACTCTCTACAAGTCCCTGCAAGGAGGCTGGAGTGAGGTGAGGGTTGGTCTCTTCTGCCAAGGAACAAGCAATAGGACAAGAAGAAACAACATCAAGTTACACCAGGGAAGGTTTAGGTTGGATAGTAGGAACAATTTCTTAGTTTAATGGGTTGTCAAGGCCTGGCCCAGGCTGCCCAGGGCAGTGCTGGAGTCACCATCCCAGCAGGGCTTGAAAAGCCCTGGAGATGTTGTGCTTGGGACATGGTTTAGTGGTGACCTGGCAGTGCTGGTTAAGAGTTGGGCTTAATGATCCTAAAGATCTCTTCCAACCAAAACAGTTCTGTAATTCTCTGACTTTGTGTATGGTTGCTGTTACCAAAAGAAAAAATCCCATGAAGCATCCTGGGCCTTGTCGCCCAGCAAAGCACTGCAGGTACCTCAGGCACATTGTCTGTTTGCAGAAATGCCTGCAGTAGATGATCACCCAGAAGCCCTGGGCCTGGCTTTTGAAGGTCAGGACATGTAAAGAATGACTGCTTCACAGATGAGTGCACCCATCCCAGTGAGTCACTCAGCAGGGCACTGTGAAGAGGCCTGGTGGCAGAGAGCTGCTACCACACCTGGCAAGAGCAAGCAGCCTGAAGTGTCAGCTGAAGCCTGCTGGCTTGGTAGGAGCAATGAAAATGTCCATCCTGAGCCTTCATGTCTGTGAGGCTTAACACACAAGCTGGAACAGCCACGGTGTCTGAGGTGCACAGCTCTAGCTGGACTGTTCCTGGGGAGGTTATAGGCAAGTTGCTGTGGTGATAACACAGCTTCCTTCAAGGGACAGCTAGCTTTAGAGCCTCTACCTCAGAGCTGGAGTAGGAAGCAGGAACTGAGCCAACTCTGAACAGGTTGGCTCCTTAGCTCACTTGACCTGGTAATGCCATAACAGATTCCATGACTAGCTCAGGTGGCTGCAGACAGTTCCCTGCCTTCCCTCTCACACTGTGTCCACACACTGTAGGCTCTGGGCTGAAGTTTCCCCTTCACAATGGATTTTAATCATGTGTGCTTCCACAGAGCCATGAGGTGCTCTCTGAAGAGGAGCTCGCTGTATGCCCAGGCAGGCACCTCCAGCTCCTGTAAGCCTTATTTCAGTGAAGCTTCTGCTTCATGCTTCACCTTTTGAAGAGGGTTGGAGCATTGGAACAGGCTCCCCAGGGAGGCAACCATGGCTCCAAATCTTGTGGAGTTTAAGAGACACTTGGACAATGCCCTTAGTCACCTCCTGTGACCTTGGGGTTATCCTGTGCCTAAATGGGAGTTGGACTTGATGATCCTTGTGGGTCCCTTCCAACTCAGGTTGTTCTGTGATTCTGTGTGATTCTGTGATTTTGGACTTCTTGCAAATCAGCTGCATGGTTAAATGATGTTTCAGAGAGCTGAGCAAGGGCAGGAGAGTGAATAACCACAGTGGTTGCCCACTCCCCTCTGCTGGCTTGTGCAGGCAGTGCTGAGCTGCTGCTGGTCCTGTGTGGGAGGGGAAAAACCCTTACAGAGGTGCAAGAAAAGGGAGGAAGGAGAAGTTTTGGGCTTCTGTTAGCATTTTCATGCTATTCCTGCCTGAGTTCCCAAAGTTCCATATTCCTTTTTAAATTAGGGCTACTGTCATCAGCAAGTGGCCTCAAGTTGCAGCAGGGGAGGTTTAGATTAGATATAAGGAGAAATTTCCTCACTGAAAGGGTTGTTAAGTCTTGGCCCAGGCTTCCCAGGGAGGTGACGGAGTCATCATCCCTGGAGAGGTTTGAGAAACATTTAGATGCTCTCCTTAGGGCCATGGTTTAGTGCTATGGGAGTGATAGGTATGGTTGGACTTGATGAGCTTAGAGGTCTCTTCCAACCATAATAATCCTGTGTAAAAAACCAACCAGATAAATAAAAGAGTCAAGCTCTTCTAATGTGCTCAAATCCTTTTGCACACTAAACAGGTGAAATCAGAGAGGCTGAGCTCTGGTTGTTTGGATGATTTTTGGTGGGATGGGGTTGGACAGAGAGGGGATTGTGGTTCTGAGCTGTAACAAGGGTGATAGTAGCACTCCATATCTGTTGGCTTGAGTAGTTTCATCTCAGCTTAACACAGTTCAGATGAGAACAACATCTGCTGTAGGTCCACGTGGGAATTTCCTTGGCGTTGGCTGAGAGTGCTGAATAAATCCTGGCTAAATCACCCACAGCAATGGTTGTAGCTTTGCTGGCAGTTTGATAGCTTTATTGTCTGACAAGGTGTGTGCAAGCTGTCAGCAGAACTGAATCAAATCTCTGAAGAGGACAGGACAAGTCTGCAGGTTCCAATGGTGCTGGTGGTGTGGGAACAGCACAGCCCAGGGCAGTGCCAGTGCTGACATAACCCAGTCCTCTGCTAGGAAATGTTACGACATAGGGGAACTGCAAGAACCTCCCCAGAACAGAGACTGTGTCCATATGGCATCACATTTCCTGGGAAAACTCATTTCTGTGCTTTTTGACATATCTACAAGTCTGGTGTTCTGCCTCGTTTCCACTGGTACATTCTGGGAGATCCAGTCAATAATTCCTCCTGCCTGCTCTCAGAATGGAGCAGGGTGGCTCACAGAGTCCTCTGAGGAATTTCTGTGCCTGTGTGGCAGCCTGAGAAGGTGTTAGGGTGGCCTGAGGTGACAATGATCTCCTTCATCTGCGGCTCAGATGTATTAAAGAGTGAATGGACTTAGTGAGCAGCAGAGAAGTAAAGGAAATTTCATCCATTTGGATGAAGCATCTTTTCTCACACAAATCTTAGCAGTGAAATTTGGAGGTGGCAAAGGAAGAAGCCCCAGGCAGATCCCACCAGACAGGAAAGCTTCACTGAATGGCTCTGGGGAGAACCCAACAGCTCTGCAGCAGCAAAGTGAGCTCTTGCTGCCCAAATTAAAGCATATCAGAGAAGACTGTCATGAGCATGGTGATGTGATTTGATTAGAATTCAGCATAAGTCCAGAGAAGTTTGACTTTGAGGATGCAGAGGACCCAGTTAATCTCTTTCTCAGGGTTGCCTGCAAGGTCCTCATCACTCATCGGCATCGTGGTTCCATAGAGTTGTCAAGCAGGTCACAGCACAACTCTTCTCTTTGTCCTTCAGGAGGATGGGAGACACTTTAAAGAAGGTTTCCAAATGGAGAGTTCCTCATCCTGCAGTTTGTGTTCCAGGCACAACAGCACAGGGCTAGGATCTGGCTGGAGAGCAGGGGTCTCACTACACACCAGTCCACTGCTGGAGGGAAAGCACTTGTTCCAGCAGGCAGCAGCAGTGGGCTGCAGGCTGAAAGGGATTTTTAGAGAACCATACAATGGTTTAGGTTGGAAGGGACCCTTAAAGGTCATCTAGTTGAACCCTCCTGCAGTGAGCAGGGACATAGAATAGAATCATTTTGGTTGGAAGAGATCTTTCAGATCATCAAGTCCAATCTAACCAACACTGCCAGGTCACCACTAAACCATGTCCCTCAGCACCACATCTCCAGAGCTTTTCAACCCCTGCAGGGATGGTGACTCCAACACTGCCCTGGGCAGCCTGGGCCAGGCCTTGACAACCCTTTGGGGGAAGAAATCATTTCTCATGACCAACCTAAACCTCTCCTGGCACAACTTGTCACTGTTTCCTCTTGTCCTATCACTAGTATGTATGGCTAGGCTTCACGAATGAAGCTCCAGGGAGGGCTCCATCCACACTCCTCCTCAGCGCCTTTTCCAAGCGCTGATAAAAAGAGGATAGCAGATAGCACCCTCGAGCCTGGACTAGGGATTTTTTTAGGTGAGACACAGCATGCACAGAGCTGGACCCACCCTTTAGTCCTAAGGTTCATCTGCCAGGGCCTAGCAAGCTTGGACGCTGGCAGCCAAGTCCTTAGGATGTCCTATCACTAGTCATCTGGGAGAAAAGATCAATCCTCATCTCAGTGCAACCTCCTTGCAGGCAGCTGGAGAGAGTGAGAAGGTCTCTCCTGAGGCTCCTCTCTAACTGCTAACTGCTCCTCTNCCTCAGCTGCTCCTCACAGCACTTGTGCTCTACATCCTTCCCCAGCTTCATGACTCTTGAACATCTCCAATCAGATGAGGTTGCTCAGAACCTTGTCCAGCCTGAGATGGCTTCAAAGCCTTGTTGCTGCAGAAGAGCTGCCCTGTGGTAGGTTGAGTCCCACAGCAAATGCTTCATCCTCTCTGTTGGGTGTGAATACTCACATGATAATGAGTGGGAGGAAGGGAACCCATCCCATGTCCTCACAGGGTAGGGAATATGGAGGTGGCAGGAACAGAGGGACCCAAGTGAAAGAGCTTTAGCACATTTTGTCCTCAGTGCTTCAGCTCTTAGCTGCCTGCAGTGTTATATTTATGAACCTGTGTCTAGGGATTGCCTGATAGGTCTTTAATTTCCTTTGGTTTGACTCTGAGCAAGCTTCTCTGGGGACAGCAAGAACATTTTCAGTGTTATTGAATGTCATCTCTGCAAAGCAAACAGAGGAGAAATATTCTGATAATAACTGTGCAATAGATGGGGAGTGGGAGGCATTCTGGCTGAGGGGTGGTTTTTTTTATTGCTTTTTTGTTGTTTTTTTTTCCCTCTGATGAGAGTTTCAAGGTCAACTGGCTCCACAGATACAAATATGGCAAGAACAGAATGTGCAGATGCAGCAGGAGTCATGGACACAGAGATGCTGGCACTGTAAAGAGCCCTGGAGCAGGGCCAGCATCCTCAGGCAGCAACAGGAGTGCTCATCAAAAAACCACTTTATTACAGGCCTACCCAGAGTTATCTCTTCTCTCTGTTGCATCATCAAACAGGAGTTATTCACATATTATTTTTGTGTGTGTGGAAAAGCCTAGATTCAGCACAATCTTTTATTTAGAGGATGGGGAAAGGTTTTATTCATGTGTTACAGGCATCCTGGAGCACTAGCTGAGTGCATAACAATGTGGCTCACTGGAGAAGTGGCTGGAGTAGGAACCAGAAGATTGGTTCTTCTCCTGATTCTGTTGATGATTTATTGTGTAAACACAGGAAAAAAGCTTTTACTGTGGCTGTTGTGAGCTCCCATACTGCTTCCTTTCCTAGCTATGTTTCCTCTTGTCAGTTATTTGCTTGAACTAAATATCACAAGCAGTCAGGCTAAGGCTGGAAATCTCTTCATCCAGCAGGTTTAAAATATTCATACATTTTATAGTGCCCTGGTTTTTCATCACTGTCAGTTGTTGCTACCAAGGCAGGGAATTCCTTATAAATATTGCATGCTGCTGCAAAACCTGGGGAAAATGAAAACAATTCTAGGAATGGGTCCCTTCAGCTCCCAAATAACTGAAAAACAGCTGAAAATCTTCCTCATGTTAGGAAATGAGGTTGAAATCTATAAGATCAGAAATCACCCAACTGTTGCTGAGATTATCTAATAAAGGATCATAGTTGAATTGAATCACTCCACACAGAATACTCTCTGGATATGGACACTTTGGGGAGGAATGAAAGCATTGGTTCTGTTCTTAAGGTCTCCCTAGAAGTTGTTGTAGGAAGATGCACCTCAGAAATTAGCTGGAAGGTCTGGTGCATATGAAAGAATTAAATGGAATTGAAGAGGAGATCCAGAGGAGATCTACCTCCTAGAGATGCAGAGGAGATCCAGAGGAGTTCTACCTCCTAGAGATCCAGAGGAGATTCAGAGGAGATCTACCTCCTAGAGATGCAGAGGAGATTCAGAGGAGATCTACCTCCTAGAGATCCAGAGGAGATCCACCTCATAGAGATGCAGAGGAGATGCAGAGGAGGTCCACCTCCTAGAGATCCAGAGGAGATCTGCCTCCTAGAGATGCAGAGGAGATCCACCTCCTAGAGATGCAGAGGACATTCAGAGGAGATCCACCTCCTAGAGCATCTCCCAGCTTAAGGGTTGGAATTCTGGCAAAAGAAAAAGCTCCCCTGGCAGAGCGCTTGCAGCCCTTGCAGCATCAGACAGGGTCTGCTGGAGTCAAGTGTGCTCAGCAGCCACCCTAAGAGCCTGTGCTGACTGCAGGACTTCACAACTTGGTTCTTTATTATAGAGTCATAGAATTGTTTTGGTTGGAAGAGACCTCTAAGATCATCAAGTCCAACCTTTAACCAGCACTGCCAGGTCACCACTAACCCATGTCCCTCAGCACCACATCTACATCTCTTTTCAACCTCTCCAGGGATGGAGACTCCAGCACTGCCCTGGGCAGCCTGGGCCAGGCCTTGACAACCCTTGTGGGCAAGAGATTTTTCCTAGAAAATGCTCTAGACCCTTCACCAGTTTCACTCTCCTCTGGACACACTCCAGCACCTCAGTGCCCTTCTTGAAGTGACAGACCCATAACTGAACCCAGGATTTGAGGTACCAATGGCCAGTGCAGGAGGACAATCCCTGTCCTAGTTCTGCTGCCACACCAGTTCTGATCTAAGCCAGGACACTGTTGGCCTTCTTGGCACACTGCTGGCTCAGCTTCAGCTGGTTTATGAACCATGAACCCTCCCACCACCCTTCTCACACCTAAAGGATCCTAGTGCAAGGTACAGTTTAGTCTTTCACTAAAACTCAGAGCCATGTATGTCATGAACTTAAAATGGGGTTTGAAGGTTTGATTTGATGATCTTAGGGGTCTTTTCAGTCTTAATGATTCTATGATGATTCACCTTTATATCTCCAGTTCAGTGCTAGCCTAGGGTAACCATGAGTGAAGCTCTCAATCCCCAGTGGCATAAATGGGATCCAAAGGGACAAGGCTGAGCTCCACCACAGCCAACACTAATTGAAATAGGGAAGCCAAGGGTTAATTGCTGGGACATGACCAGCTCATGNAGGAGGGGAAATTTAGATTGGAGATGATGAGGAAGTTCTTTCCCCAGAGAGTGGTTAGGCACTGGCCCAGGTTGCCCAGAGAGGTTGTGGCTGCTCCATCCCTGGCAGTGTTCAAGGCCAGGCTGGATGCAGCCCTGGGTGACCTGGGCTAGTGATTGGCATCCCTGCTCAGTGTGGGGAGGTTGGAACTAGATGATCTTTAGGGTTCCTTCCAACCTGCCCATTCTAGGATTCTAGGATTCTATGATCTGTCAGTGGTGCCTCTTGCTGCTTAGCCTCTCTGGCTCCAGAGCTGCTCTGAGCTGGCACCTGAACACACTTGGGGTAGGAGGAGAGGGCAGCCTTGGGCAAGGCTGTCCACACAAGGCACATCTGTGGCTCAGGAGAAGCCTGCTGTCCCCAGGTCTGCTCAGCTTCTGCCAGGCACACACAGAGGAGATCAACCAGTAATAAAGAGACTTCATTAGAGTCAGTGGGTGTCACTTCTTCTGCAGCCAGAGCAGAGCTGAGAAGGATCCTGAAGTGAACTCGGAGCAATGACATGTGAGACCTGCTCGAGCAACTGCTGAGCTCCTTTTAGCTCCTAAGAGTGGGTTGCAAATAGTATTAAACATGCCAGTTAAATAACCTGGATGTGCTGATGTGTGTTGCCCAAAATCTATCTTCAGGATGTTATTTTTGCCCCATTCCTTGTACTTTCTGCTAAGAAAGTGCTGGAAATGACTAGTTTGTGTTGTGCTCATTGGTGAGGTTTGACAGAAGGTGACAATCCAAGATTTCATATGTGCCTGCTGGGCTTTTGCTGAGCTCTTCCTGGTGCCCAGAGGCTGAATTTAGTCTAGCACACTCTCATGGAAAGACACTGCTGGAATCCCTTGGAATCAGCTAAAGACTCTGGTAAATTCCTCATAGTTAAATGAAGGAGTTGCTGACTCTACCTCTTCTCCATCTTTTGCCATTGCTGGAGGTGAGATTCCTTTTCAAGGAAGAGGTTCCTGACTGGCTGTACCTTTGTGGGGACACCCTGCATGTACTCATCCCTCTCATGCCAAGGGAAGGCTGTAAGTTCTTAGGAGGGAAGATAATAAAACCAGATTCCTACGTGAAGGAACTAAGTACTATGTCCAGCTCTGGAGTCCTCAGGACAGGAGAGACATGGACCTGTTGGAGCAGGTCCAGAGGAAGCCACAAACATGATCCAAGGGCTGGAAACTCCCTGCTGTGAGCACAGGCTGAGAGAGTTGGGGTTGTTCAGCCTGGGAAAGAGAAGGCTCCAGGGAGACTTTAGTGCAGCATCTCAGGACTTAAAGGATGATGATAAGAAAGGAGAGAGATTTTATCAGGCCCTATTGTGAGAGGACAAGGGGTGATGGTTTGAAACTAAAAGAGGGAGATTTAGACTAGAGAGAAGGAAGACATTTTAGATGCTGATAGTGGTGAGACACTGGCCCAGGTTGCCCAGAGATGTGGGAGATGTCCCATCCCTGGAACCATTCCAGGTCAGGTTGTTTGGGGCTCTGAGCAACCTGCTCTAGTTGGAGATGTCCCTGCTGACTGCAGGAGGGTTGGACTAGATGAAGGTTCCTTCCAACCCAACCCACTCTATGAGTTGCTTTCCTTAGATATATTTTTGGGTTCTGACAGCCTGGCACAGAAATGGTTCCATAACCTCACCACTGTTAGCAGTGTGCTGGCACTTCTGCACTTTGTGCTCTTGTGGTGTTTTTCTGAGCTCACAAGCAGGCACTCTGAGGCTGGAGCAGTAGTTGGTTCACAGAAGAGATGTCACATACATGCAAGTTCACACACAGCCCAGCAGTGTTTCCTAGCCCTGTGGCTACCATGAGCCTCAGTGGTAAGTTTAGTCTCTAGGTGCCCTTCAGCCTTAGGGTCTGCTTCTGCATCTATAAAGCAAGTGGTTAATTAGTGTTAATTATAGCAGCAGTTCACTAAGAACTGGACTAGCAGGCCTGAGGGCAATGCACAAGTGAAAAGCTAGCAGTGGCTAGGGAGGTGCAAGAGCTCAGTGCTAGGCCATAGCCCCATGGAGCTGTGAGAAGAGCTCTCTCCTTCCCCAGGTTAGCATGAGCTCCTCATTATCACATCAAAAGCACCAAGCAGACTCCTCCACACAGCTTCACAGAGCTGGGGCTTGTTGCAGAAACTTCTCCTTCCCCTCTGTTCCTACTTCCCAGCTTTCAGCTGGAGTTTGGGGCTTGCCTAAGCCCCAAAAGACAGAAGGCAGTCAGACAGAGTGGGTGACTGCCAGCACAGCTCCCTTCTCAGAGCCTGCCTTGAAAGCTCAGCTCCCCTGAGTGCCCCAGGGAAGAGGGGAGGTGGGTGAGATATCTTAGAAGCTGTTCCCAGCACCAGCTCTTACAACTCTCTTTTCTTCTGGTGGGATGGTAGATAATGGTTGACAAATGGGAGGAGACATCTCTCCTTCCAGAGATCAAACTGCACAACAAATTAAAATGCTCCCTGAAGGCATTGCTGCTCCCTCTTCTCCTCTCAATAGATCCAAAGCCACCAGTGATTTCAGAGCAAGCTACAGCTTCTGTCACTGGTGCTGCAATTGAAGACTGTCCCTTTGGGTGATGAACATCATGGGCCAGTCTGTGCTCATCAGGCTGAGTGGCTCACTTATGTGCACTGAAACCTCAGGGAAAGGGAGGTTACTCCCCATTTGATTCATGACAGCTCAGCAATTAAACTGCCCTGCTGCCTTCTGTAGGAACCAGCAGAGATCCAGACTGTTTGGTTCAGGAAAGCTTTTCATATACACAATGTCCTCAGAGAGGTAACTAGTTATACCAAAATGAGATCAGTTTGTTCTGCCACACCTTGTTGCTCAGTTTGCAAATCCAGGAGTTCAGCATTCCACCACTGCCACAATTTCTCCCCTGTACATGGTCCTGTAGGTCCTTTGACCTGTTGGAGTTTGTGAGCATCCCTAGGGAAATCAAGGTGTTGCACTGAAGTGAAATTTGTATCTATACACTCCTAGAATTAGGTCATTCATCCCATTCTAACACAAAGGTCTGCTTCAGGTGCCTTCTGATGCCACCTGTGTCTCTGCATCAGTTAGAAAGGATATAGCATGGCTGTTTAAAATGGGAGCAGCACAACCTAAATGGCATTGCCTAAGGTGAATCCTATCCCTAATAAACTTCAACAAGGTCAAGCACAGAGTCCTGCCTTTGGCGAGGAATAACCCTGTGGACCAGGAAAGATTTGGGCTTGACCTGCTGGAAAGCAGCTCTGCAGAGGAGGGCCTGGGAGTGCTGTGGGACAAGAAGCTCNCTGGGCAAGCTGCTGTGGGTGAGCCTGCTGGAGCAGGGGGCATGGACTGGTTGATCTCCAGAGGTCCCTTCCAATCCCCACTAGGCTGGGATTTTGTGATCCCAAACACTGAGAGAACTCAGAAAAGGCATCCCTCTCCATTCCCTTCTCTACCAGCCAGCCTTAGGGTATACCCAAACTCTACTGCAATTTTGTGTTAAACCTTCTGCAGCAAGCTGACACCTGCAGCTCTTCAACTTAACTCAATCTTGTGAAGCCATTGACAAATTTTTAACCACCTTAGCAAGTTCACCTTGGTGTCACTGACTCACTGAGGTGTAGTTTCCAGCTGACAAATTGTTTTCAGGTCTGGTTTGTCTTCAATCAGCACAAACTGGAAGGTGTCTAGTACAAAAACATGAGGGGATGCTCTAAGTACAGTGTAGCAATAAGGGAAGCAAAAGTCTACCAAGATGCATGTGCTCCTCCAGCCTCTGCAAAATGTTCTTCCACTCTGGTGATTAAATAAATGGCTCCTAAAAGGCCTTTAACACTTACTGAAGCACATATCCCTCAAGTGCTCTCTTCTCTGTGGCCTTTGCTGCTCTCTGTAATGTGTCAGGTGCATCCAGTCCTGTGAGCAACAGCAACCACAGCGCTGAGGGTGTGTGCTGGGCAACATCTGCAGAGCAGAGCTGCAAGCACATGCTCTCCTCTCAGCTGACATCTGGCCAGAGGTGTGAGCACAGCTCTGTGTAATTGCATTTGGGATTGTTCAGCCTGGAGAAAAGAAGGCTCCAGGGAGACCTTAGTGCAGCCTCTCAGTGCTTAAAGGGGCAGATAAGAGAGAGCTGGGGAGAGGTATTTTAGCAGAGCCTGCTGTGACAGGGCAAGGGGTGATGGTTTGAAACTAAAAGAAGGAGATTTAGACTAGAGAGAAGGAAGACATTTTAGATGCTGATAGTGGTGAGACACTGGCCCAGGTTGCCCAGAGAGGTGGGAGTTGTCCCATCCCCAGAACCATTCCAGGAATGTTGTTTGGGGCTGTGAGGAACTCCAGCTCTAGCTGGAGATGTCCCTGCTGACTGCAGGGGGTTGGACTAGACATTCTTGAAATGTCCCTTCCCACCCTAACCAGTCTGTGATTCTCTAAAGGGTTGGCAGAGCTGTGACAATGACAGAAAAGCATCAAAATTATATAGCTCCTGATAAGCTGGCAGATTTCCTCAGGGAGAGGTCCCTTTTTTTCAGCTGGATAATGCATGTGAGTTGTGGGGAAGCAGGGCTCTCTGTAGCCTGAGAGAGCAGCTGGGCAAATCCAGGCTTGGCCAAAACCCTCCATGTGCCCACTTTGGTCAGTGTTTGAAGGGAACTGGGTGGGAGGAAGTGATGCCAGCAGATGGCAGTGCCTGTCAGCAGAGCTTCCCTCCTGTCAGGGAACCAGGACTCTGCTGGAACCCTGGCAGTGTCTTTTCATTGTTGCTCTCTACACCTCCTGAAAGGAGTTTGGAATGAGGTGGGAGTTGGTCTCTTCTCCAAAGTGACAAGTGACTGGACAAGAGGAAACAGTCTCAAGTTGTGCCAGGGGAGGTTTAGGTTTGACATGAAGAACAACTTCTTCCCTCAAAGGGTTGTCAAGCCCTGGCCCAGGCTGCCCAGGGCACTGGTGGAGTCATCATCCCTGGAGGGGTTGGAAAGCCCTGGAGATGTGGTGCATGGTTTAATGGTGACCTGGCAGTGCTAGGTTGATCGTTGGACTTGATGATCTGAGAGGTGCCTTCCAGCTCCAATGATTGTATGATTTACATGGCATGAAACACAGTGCCAGCTCTCACATGGGAGATGGATAAAGGGAGGGAGGGAGGGAGGAAGGAAGGAAGGAAGGAAGGCTGCCCAGCTTTTCCTAACCCCAAATTCCATTCTAAATCTTATGAAAAGAGATTCAATGAGAGAAGCAGCAGAGCTGATTCCCTTAGAAAGGTGATACTGCCCTCCATTAGGCACAGTCTGAAAATCCCTTGTGGTCTCCTGTGGCCCCTGGTGCCNTTTTTATCAGCGCTTGGAAAAGGTGCTGAGGAGGAGTGTGGATGGAGCCCTCCCTGGAGCTTCGTTCGCCAAGCCTAGCCATGACGACAACTGCCCTCCATGTTGGTGAAGCAGCACCCAGAGACTTCACCTGCTCTGCAAGCCAATGTTCTGATTTTAGGGGGAACTGCCTCCCGTGCTGTGTGAATCACTGTTTAGCACTTTTCCAGTAAGTCTGAATGTTTGTTAAAAAGAATAAAACAAACCTGTTGGCAGACTCCCCAAATAGCACTTCTATCAGCATACACCATAGACATCCTGCTGAAAGGCAAAAGAGATCTTGGTGAAAAGAGCAGCTAGGAGCAGTCAGAGCTAACATAATTTCATAGGATTTTATCAACAGTTTATTACCAAATCTTTTACTTTGACTGAAAAATGGTCTGACTGCAGGTTTGGGCCCAGTCCTGTGTGCTCTTTGCAGCCTAGATGGGCAGCACTTTTCTAATGCATGCAAAGCAGGAGCCAAGCTGGCTGCTCTCAGCTCATTGCCCACACTGCAGAGAAGTGGGAATTATAAACTAACAAGCAGAAAAGCAAAATCACATTTGCAAAACTCCTTTTTAATGGCCTAAGTCCTTGGTCTGGCTCCAGATTCCCACCCTTGCTGGCCAGATCCAGCCTCCCCATCCAGATCAGGAAAGAACAACACTGGTATAAAGTGCTCTGTGGATGGATGGAGATGTGTTTGCTTAGCCCAGTCACAGTAATATCACTATTGGAGATATTCAAAGCTGGGTTAGTTCCCTTCCCTTAGAATGGCTGGGACTTTTCTTGTCTAGCTTCCATCATCAGGTGTTTCTAACCTAGATTTAAGATCAGAATCAGAATTGGAATTTGGTTTGGAATCAGATTTTCTGAGCTCCACTAAGTTCTACTGCTTTATCTTTTTTTTCCTGCTCCAAAACAAGAATGCAAATAGTAAGATGCAAAATAGCAAAATAAAGATGTCATTCTAATGATGACAGTATTTCATTACAAGAGTGTACCCTTAAAATACAATGAAAGCCACTTACAATCACAAAGGTTGGAAGAGACCTCTAAGCTCATCAAGTCCAACCATACCTATCATTCCCATACCACTAAACCATGACCTAAGGAGAGCATCTAAATGTTTCGTAACCCCCTCCAGGGATGGTGACTCCAGCACCTCCCTGGGCAGCATGGGTCAGGACTTAACAACCCTATCAGGGAAGAAATCTCTCCTTATATCCAATCTAAACCTCCCCTGGTGCAACTTGAGGCCATTTCCTCTTGTCCTCTCCCTGTTAACCCTGGAGAAGAGACCTACCCCCAGCTCACTGCAACCTCCTGTCAGGGAGTTGGAGAGAGAGCTAAGGTCTCCCCTGAGCCTCCTCTTCTCCACACTAACCAACCCCAGTGCCCTCAGCTGTTCCTCAGCACACTTGTGCTCCAGAGCCCTCCCTAGCCTCCTTGCCCTTCTCTGCACACACTCCAATGCCTCTGGGTCCTTCTTGGGTGAGGAGCCCAAAACTGACCCCAGGACTCTAGGTGTGGCCTCCCCAGTGCAGAGCACAAGAGGATGATCACTGCTCTGGTTTAAAGCAGAACATGTGAAAAATCACTTTCAGATCCCAGCAATCCTGACACATTCCTGTACAGAGCTTTGGGTTGGACAAGTTTTCTTCTCCTGACCACAAAAGCTTCTATAGAAGCATTTCTGATGAGCTGTGATGTGTCTGGTCCTGGAAAAGAGAATCAGGGAGGATGGGGGACAAGGCAACCAAAGCAGATGTGTCTCATGGATGCAGCTGGCCTGATATTTGCTTTTCAGAAGAGGAAATATTTTGCTAAGCTGGGGAGACAGTGTGGGACTACCAGGGATTAAAATTTAAAAAAAAAGAAATTAAAAATAAATAAGAAGGAAAAAAGAGGAAGGTGAAAACCCAGAAAGCATTGAAGAGCTTTAGTGCCTTCCCTGGGACTAGCTGGATGAAACAACCCAACTCAGCCAGCAAACATCACTTCAGCAGCTGGGTGGATGACAGGGCAGGAAATCCCACTCTCTCCATTTATCCCAGATGCCTTGGTCCAGCCTGGAAGAGTTTCCCCAGTGCTGCTGATGAAGATGCAGACATTCAATGTGCAGCTTCTGCATTGTCCCTCTCCTCCTGGGGTTTAGGAGCTGCTTTGGGTGGGTGTGATTTTCAAACAAGAACACAACTCCCCCTCCTCCTTAAAAACCGAGATCCCATCCCCTAAACCGTGAAAGGAGAACCCCGGGGAGGAGAGACACAAACCCACAGCGCTCAGGGGTCTGGCAGGGAGGGCACAGCCCTTGGTGAGGGGGAGAACAGTGCCTCGCAGTTATGTCAGGGCTCTGAGCACGCCTCTTGCCCTCCTTCCCCATCCCATCTCCAGCCACATCTCTCTTTGTCCCCAGCCCCATCCTTCTCCTCAGCCCCATCTCTTGCCAGTCTCCCAGCCCTGTCTCCAGCCCCAGCACTCCCGTCCCCATGCCCAACTCCATCCCCATTCCGATCTTCATCCCCGTTTCCGTCTCCATCCCCATCTCCATCCCCCTCCCCATGCCCATTCCCACTCTCCTTCCCAGCCCCAGCCCAGCCCCTTCTGTGTACATCAGCAGCTCAAACCCCTCCCCGCAGGGTTTCCCCTCCCGCAGCCCTTCCCTTCCCAGCTCATTCCGAACGGATCATGCTCCTCAGCACACGCTGCCGCCTCCCTCCCCTCTGCCCCAGCCCTTTACCAAGCCTTATCCCACCAGGAATGCAGGCGCTGGACAGGCACAAGTAGCCCTGCAGCAGTGGAGGGGGACGGCTTGGGGCAGCCCCTGCCAGCTCCGACAGAGCAAGGGACACCAGGGATACGCCAGGGATACACCAGGGATACACCAGGGATATCCAGGGACGGGGCGTGTGCACTTACATCTTCAGAGCCACCTCAATGTTTCCTCATAGCAGGCAGAGGGAAGAAGGAAGGAGAGAGCCCAAGGACCAGGAGACGACTCCAGCTCTCTGGTGATGGCATGGAGCAGACACTTTGCCAGCAGCTACCTCCCAGTCCTGTCACCAGCCAGCACTCCCCAAGTGCCGAGGCACAAGGCTGATGCAGAGCTCCTCTTAGCAAGTAAGTTACCTGATCGTGTCTGGGGGGTGGTTTCTAGTTCACTTTTCTGCTCTGGTGGTGAAGGATGAGGAGCCCAGAAGGCAGGAGGACAAGAGGCTGAGGTGTTCCATCAGCTGAACACCAGGGTTCCCTGGCCAAACCTGCCAGGGGGTGAGCTGGGGATGTGCTGCTGGCTAACTAACTCACCAGGGAACTCTTGGGAAGCTGAGGATTAGATGCTGCTCCTGGGCAGAGGCACCAGCAGGTCTAGTCGAGGTGTTATGCAGGAAAAGGTGTTAAAAATGGTGAAGTGCTCAGACAGGAGATTGCTGGAGATCACTGGAATGCAATGGGCAGAGGGAGAGTGATCTGTGAGCAGCCCTGAAATGCAGGAGTGGCTCCATAATCCTCACCTAGGGTCAAAGATTACATTCTTTTATCATTAGGATACTTACTAGTCGGCTTAGGGTTTAAAGAGCCCTTGCAGTGTAGTCTCCAGAAGATGAAGGGAAGGGAATCCCTAGGGGTGTGTACAGCTCTGGGAGGTAAAAACGTGACTAATTCTTTTACCAATATCCTGCTGCATTGATCAGAAAGGTGCCTGGAGTGCTCCCTTCTGTGTCAGCTTAGGAGTGACATGCTGTCTTTAATACAGCATGTCACTCACTTGGTTTGGTCCTGAGAGTTCCAGGAACCAATTGAGACTTGGCAGAAACTGTCCCTGTCCCTAAAAGTTTCCCATCAGGGATTCTGTATTCCAGAAGGTCCTTCTTCCTGCACCCTTTTAAGTAGACAACTTACAGTAGAGCAGCTCAGAGGGGAACAAAACTGGTGTCTCTTGCTATTCTCTGGCTGATCCAAGCAACCAGTGTCTTCTGCTGCATGTTCAGAAGTATGTCTGGCAGTGGTTGTGCTGGGGTGGTTATTGCACTTCTGGGGTTCAGTTCTTTCCCCCACTATTCCTACACAGCTGGAGATAAAGGATCAGGATCATTTCTGCTTCCCACAAGAGAAAATTCTCCATCTCTGGAAGGTTCCAGCCCAATTACTTACGGATTGTGACAAAGGCAAACAGAGTTTTGGAGTCACATTCTGAGCCAGATCTCCAGACTCCCACTTTCTCTCCAGTTTGAGGCCAGGAGATCCCCTTGGACATTTGGGGTGAGCACTGGCCCTTGACTGACAGTTTGCTATTAGGGAGGTCAGCTTGTCTCTCCTGTCTGCACAGAGGGTTCAGCAGAGTGCACTCTTTAAGGTGTTGGAGCAGAAAGAGCCTGTGCAGGGTGAGTTCAGCTTTCAACTGCCAGGATGCAAGTTACTGGAGAAGTGTGAAGTGGTATCCACACCTTCCAGTTCTATCTTCTTTAAGCCAGCTGCAGATTACAGAGCGATTCTCAGTTGCTATAGTGGTGAAATACCCAAGCAGTGGAGAAGAGGAACACTAGTGCTCTTGAGGCAGGATTTGCTCTTAGAGTGGAGGTTCTGCTTTTCCTGCTGTGTGTAAACAGACAGTAGCAAGAGAAACAGGAGTGTCTGAGCAGGACACAAGTGTCTCTCTTTGTTCAGTTGTGCTGGTTGAGAGGTAATGGTCACATTTCCAGTGACGCCATAAGTTTCCCCTAAAAATAGAGCCTGGGGTAGAAGGACAGAGACAGAGAGGCTGCAGCAATGCCTCAGGCAGAGTCACTTCCTTGGAGGTGGAAGGATCAGACTGGTTTATTTCAGGCTTTATCTGTATAGATGTTCTGCTTGGGGCCATGATTTAGTGGTATGTTCGTGATAGGGATGGTTAGACTTGATACTCCTTGAGGTCTCTTCCAACCTTAATGATTCTGTGATTCTGTAAAGAAAATATCGTCTGACTGCTCCAGATTGAGAACAATATCTAAGAGTATAATATTGTCATTGCATCCCTTGGACATGGACTTCCATACTCAACATCTTTAATTCAATAAAGTATAAGACCGAAAGGTATCTGGATTATATGCTCCCATCCACCCCATGCATCTGAACTGTGATATCTCAAGCAGTAGATAGTCCTCATGTTGTGGAACCTCCATGTCCATCAGTGCAATGAATTGTTGCAGCCTGTGCCATGGGGACATTATGGTGTCTCCTAAGTCATTTTCTGGTTTTCGTCTTTTGAGCAGTTCCTTGTTCCACAATCAATATTATATCAATATTATAAGATCTCAATCGATATTATATATAATTATATAATATTAATTAATTATAATTCATTAATTATATTATATTAATATTATTATATCCTGTAAACACAGGATCCTTGTGTTAACCACATCTGGTTACTGTGGGAATGGTGGAGAGGGGAGCACACACTGCTACCTCACAGCAGACACTAGAAGGGCTCAGAGATATTAGGGCTGTGATTATCCAGCATTGTTGGGGAGAAGGAGAGATTGGGAGGGAATTAGCAGATAAAAGTAAAGCACAAATATCCATAAGCTCTGTTTTGTGTCATATTAGCTTCCTAGGCAGTGAGATTTCCTTACAAGATGTTTTCTTGTGAAGGCCAAGCACCTTCTGTTTCGCTGTGTCTGAGCCTAAGGAACTCCAAGCAGACAGGCACTGTCATCAGCCCAGCTCCCTGCCAAAAGTCATCCTGCTTAGTTAGTAGGTGCTTAGTTAACAATTAATCATCCTTTCTTGTGTGCTCATGGATGAGTCTCTCCTCTGGCCCCAGAGAAACTCTGTTGTGAAATCATATCTGTAAGAAAAGCAGTGCTGTGACAGGGTGGTTGGAACTAGATGATTCCTTCCAGCCATGACAATTCTGTAACTCTATGATTTTATGACTTCATGAAAACTCCTAGAGGAAAGGAGAAGCATCTTCCTACTTCAGTGATCAGAGAGATTATGCTTTAAAAAACATATACTAGGATGAAGGAGCTTTGGAACCACAGGATTGTTTTAAGGTGTCATGTCTCCCTTCTTTGCCCTGGTTTTGAATTGCTCAGCTCTTTTGCACCATTCCCTCCATCTGTGGATCTCCAAACATTACCCAAAACCACAAACACCCCAATCCCAGCATGGTAAGGATTGGAAGGGACCTCTGGAGATCATCCAGTCCATCCCCCCTGCTCCAGCAGGCTCACCCACAGCAGCTTGCCCAGCATCACCTCCAGCTGCCCTTGCAATCTCTCCACACAAGGACACTCCACAAGCTCTCTGGGCAGCCTGGGCCAGGGCTCTGCACCCTCACACCAAACAACTTGCTCCTCCTGCTCAGATGGAACCTGCTGGGTTCCAGTGTGTGCCCATTGCCCCTTGGCCTGGCCCTGGGCACCACTGAGCAGAGTGTGGCCCCAGCCTCTTGCCCCCTGCACCCTTGAGCTCTTGCTCAGCATGGAGCAGCTCCCCTCTGGCTCTGCTCTTCTCCAGGCTAAGCAGCCCCAGGGCTCTCAGCCTTTCCTCCTGCCACAGATGCTCCAGTGCCCCCAGCATCTTGGGAGCTTCAGCTGGACTCTCTGCAGCAGTTCCTTGTGTGTCTTGAGGTGTGGAGCCCAGACCTGGACCCAGGACTCCAGACGTGGCCTGGGTAAGGCAAAGTAAAGAGGAAGAAGAACCTCCCTTGACCTGCTGGTCACACTCTTCTTCATGCACCCCAAGAGATCATTGCACTGCTGCTCTAATTTACTCTATTCCTCTACCAACTTTCCTGTGTTGCTAGTATCTGTCCATTAAGAATTTCCTTCCCTTGCAGCAGTGTGACCCAAAGGAGAAAGAAGAACCTGGGGCCAGTCACCAAGGCTCTGTGCTACGTGGTGTGGACCAACAGAACCAGTAATGATCTGGTTAGGACATGCTGCTCTACTGATTGCTTGTTGAGTAGTACAGGCTTCTTTGGACAAAAACCCAACAGAATTCAGTAGATTCCTGATTTGGGAAGGTGTGGAAGGTTTCCTGTGAAGAACAATTGCTCATTTATTCTCAAAATGCAATAAAATGTGGGCATCAGGGTTAAACCAAACAAAAATAGGTATTTTTTTACACGAAGAAATTTAATGACAAATTCATGCTTCCAAACTCCTCCTGCCTGCCAGTTCATACCTCTCCAGAAGCAAATCCAGCCTCCACTGAAACCTGCATTTACGTAAGTGAGCTCAGTGATGACTTAAATTGAAGGAGAAGTCTCCATGGGCAGCAGGGGTAAAGGTTTCCTGCAGCCTTTTCTTGTTTCCCCTTCTGCCATGTCTTCAGCCTATTTGTTTCTTGAAGACTTGGAGCTATCAGGAGGTACATCAGCTCTGTCAGGCAGGGCTTGTAGACAGCTCTGCCAAGCAAAGCCTCCTGAAGAAACTCACCTAACCTCAGCTTGACTCTTCATCAGCACATCTAAGAGCTCTAAATGTCACTGCCTGCCCCTAGCCTGCTGTCTGGACAAAAGCTGAGCAAAGGCAAGCCTGATAAAAAGCCTCTTCTCAAGGTTGATAAAACACTGACTCACATCTCCTTTAGCCTGTCCAAAGGCAAAGCAGCTCTGTACAAAAGTGACATTTTTATGATCCTGGCCTCTCCTAACCAAAGATGGTAAATACCAAGGAAACAGGACAGTGCCTGTGACTATAAGAGGCAATTCCATCCCGCAGCTCTCTTTGCTGCAGGGAGCAGTGATTTACAAACTGAAGGCTAAATCTCTGTGAGATGCCTGGAGGAAATTGCCATTATCTGGAAGAGATGAGTGTGCTCCCTAGCAGGGGCAGTGTATGGTGAAGGAGTTAACCAAAGCCTGACAGAGGTGCACAGCTCCTCCTGCATGTCACCTGTGCTGAATTTCCCAGAGCAGTTACAGTAGTGAGGGATTGACAGCAAATTCCCTAGAGGATTCCTGTGCCTGGGATCACACAGACCATTCCTATCCATGTCACAGGTTTTACAGTTGGGGAGTTAAGGCAGAAGGAATCCACAGAATCATTAACGTTGGACAAAGCTCTCCAACCATTAAGTCACTACAACACTGCCAAGTCACCACTGATTTGCTCAGAATGAGAGAACAAACACTGGAATCTTTTGGAGCAGGATGCTGGCTGCTCTGCAGACATCCCAAGGTCTGCTCAAACTGCTTCCCTTTGAAGAATCTAATGCAAAGATTCATCTGCTTAATTACATTCAACAACCACATCCTGAGCTTAGGCTTGCAGGACAATGCGAGAGTTGAAGACTAAGTCTTGGGAGAAATTGAAATGTCCCCAAAGCTGTCAGTAAAGTTCATCTACAGCAGGAATTTTCCTGCTCTAATGGACCATTTGTAAGGAATTCCTGAAGGTTTCCAGGAAGATTTCCCTTGGCCTATTGTTAAAGATCAGGAGCATTAGAGCAGTGATGCTGCCAGTCCCTTGAGTGTTCTAGTGCAGGCAGGTTCCTCTGTTCCTCCACTAATGAGAAGTCCCTCCAGCCTGCTTCACCACACTAAGATTTCTAGGGATTTAGGCTTTTTGACTGGTTTTCTTCTCTTTTGTTCTTTTTACTATGTTTCAGGATCCTTGTGATTCCTTTGGTGTAAATCTGAAGAATGAAACCTTACACTAGAAGTTAATGCTTTGACATTGTCCTCTCACACGTAGTGTCAGTGAAACTCAGCTTCATGTCAGTGAAACTCGGCTTCAGGCATCATTTTTGTAACCAAATAAGCTTTTAAACAATTCCTTTTAAATTGAGAAGTTGTAGCATGTGCCTGTTCTTACATTTCCACACATCAGTTGATCCAAAGCTTTTTAGTCCAAATGGAGTCATTGTAGATTAATCCAACAGTCGACTAATCCAACAATGCAAACAAAGACCAAAAGTAATGTTCCTAAGAAGAAAGCAAAGAGGTTCTTTGTACCTAATGCTCTTGAAGTCAGTGGATAGGACACTTCTTTCTCCATTAAAGAGGGAAAAATCATGTGGGATTATTATGCTTTGCACTTGGCATATGCTCTCACATGTTGGGAAGTGAGAACCAATGTGTATCCTGATAACCTGACAGCATCTAGCAGGCTCTGTGCACATGTGCAGATAGACACACTCCATAGGGCAGCAGAGAGCCAGACCAGGGTCCAGCAGATTGGAATCTGTAACAAGGACTAGAAAAGGGCTGAAGATGTAGATAAATACATCTGATCTCTGCTCAGCCCTGGGGAGGCCCCACCTGTAGTACTTTGTTCAGTTCTGGGCTCCTCAGTACGAGACATGTTGCTCCTGGAGTGAGTCCAACAGAGAGCTGCAAAGGTGATGAGGAGCTGCACCATCTCCCTTCTGAGGAAAGGCTGAGGGAGCTGGGCTTGGTTAGCCTGGAGAAGAGGAGGCTGAGAGGAGACCTTAGCAAGGGATAGAAGTGTCTGAAGGGAGGGTGCCAAGAGGATGAAGCCAGGCTCTCCTCGATGGTGTCAAAATAGGATGTGAAGCAATGGGAACAAACTGGAACCTTCTGGGTTCATGAGGAAGAACTTCTCCANTCCTGGAGTGAGTCCAACAGAGAGCTGCAAAGGTGATGAGGAGCTGCACCATCTCCCTTCTGAGGAAAGGCTGAGGGAGCTGGGCTTGGTTAGCCTGGAGAAGAGGAGGCTGAGAGGAGACCTTAGCAAGGGATAGAAGTGTCTGAAGGGAGGGTGCCAAGAGGATGAAGCCAGGCTCTCCTCGATGGTGTCAAAATAGGATGTGAAGCAATGGGAACAAACTGGAACCTTCTGGGTTCATGAGGAAGAACTTCTCCACTGTGAGGGTGATGGAGCACTGGCCCAGGCTGCCCAGAGAGGTTTTGGAGTCTCCTTCTCTGGAGAGATCCCAAAACCATCTGGACACAATCCTGAGTGATGTGCTCTAGGGGACTCTACTGAAACAGATGACCTCCAACCTTAACCATTCTGTGATATACCATGAGCTCTCAGGACTCCTACCTCCAGAAGAGAAAGAAATAGAGGTAGGGCTTAATATTCTGTCCACGTCCTTCCTGTTCCTGCTTGAGAAGGGAAAAGCACAGCGCTGGGGTGATCCATTCAACATCCAGGACCATGTGCAGTGGTGGTAGCAAACCTGACTTCATCTAACTTACCAGCCCAGCCTCATTAATCCCTATTATTTCCCCCTTCCTGTGCCTGTGCTGGCTCAGCCCAAACCCTCTCAATCCAGGCAAATGTGCCAGCATGAAGCAGCTTTGGGGCTGGGCTGTGGACAGATGGCTGAGCTCCCTGGTGAGCCGAGCCAGCGGGTCTGCTTCCAGCAACAGGCTCTGGCTGCTTCCTCCAACGAATGATTGATGGTGACTTATACAAGGGCTAAGAGTAATTTTTTGCTGTTAACCAGACTTGGCTAGAGCAGGATGGAAGTGGAAATTTGTTGCTTCATTTATTCATCCTGCCTCTGCTTCCTCCCCACCCACCCTTGGTGCTTTTTAATACCAAAAAGATGAAGCCACTTTGCTCAGCCTTAAAATTGTCTCTCCCCAGATACTTCTAATTGTATCTCTACACCTTCCCTCATTCACAGGCTCATAAGGAGATTAAAGATACAGGGAGCAGTAATAGATTTAGTTGGGTTTTAATAGGATTTGCAGAGGACAATGCAGAGAATGAGCTGCATGGAGAATATTGCTGCTCTACCTTTGATATCCCTGAGGCTTCTCAGATAGTTCTCACAAAGGTTTTGGCTGTGCCCTGCATTCAGAGACAAGAATCGTTCTTTATGGAGGGTTTTTTTTCCAAAGGAGTATCTGATCCTCTTGGTAAACAGGAGGTTAGGTTGGAAGCAGTAGCAATCTTTGCAGCCATCATTTGGTATGAGTTAATTGTGCCTTGCTAGGGGTGTTTGGGCATGGCAAGAGTAGATTCTCATTGCTGCCTGGGCAAGCTGTCTGCTGGATTTGGCTGAGGTCAGCTGAAGCAAAGAGGTAGCTTCTCACACCTGACACTCAGCCTGGATCCCTCACACCTTCAGACATGTAGTTAAGGTGTAAATTAAAAGCTTCTTTCTCATTTGGAGCCCAGGATCCCAGAAGAGTTAGGAGGGGGAGGCAACTTCCAGAAGGTGATTCAGCACTCCTGAAATTTGAATTATCCCTGGAGGGACCTTTCTCTGCTGACTGTAAGGGAAACCTTCATACATAATTCAAACTTACATGGGATTTAAGTAGACAGTGGTGATCAGCATTTGCTGCTAATTTCTAAGGATTCTCTCAGGATATGCACAAAACTGGAGGCATCAGAAGGCTCCAGTCCCTCTTGAAAACACAGATCAATATGTCATTATCTTTGCTCCTATCATTGCTTTGCTCCTAGTTGTGAACTCAAGAAAATAAAAAAACCCAAACAACCAAACAAACAAACAAACCCTGTAACAAGATTTGTAACAAAGGTCTCCTGGGGTGCATGACCAGCAGGTCAAGGGAGGTTCTCTTCCCCTTCTGCTCTGACCTAGCCAGGCCACTTCTGGAGTCCTGGGTCCAGGTCTGGGCTCCACACCTCAAGAGACACAAGGAACTACTGGAGAGAGTCCAGCAGAGGCTCCCAAGATGCTGAGGACTCTGAAGCATCTGTGGCAGGAGGAAAGGCTGAGAGCCTTGGGGCTGCTTAGCATGGAGCAGAGAAGAGCCAGAGGGGAGCTGCTCCATGCTGAGCAAGAGCTCAAGGGTGCAGGGGGCAAGAGGCTGGGGCCACACTCTGCTCAGTGGTGCCCAGGGCCAGGCCAAGGGGCAATGGACACACACTGGAAGCCAGCAGGTTCCATCTGAACAGGAGGAGAAAGTTGCTTGCTGTGAGGGTGCAGAGCCCTGGCCCAGGCTGCCCAGAGAGCTTGTGGAGTGTCCTTGTGTGGAGAGATTGCAAGGGCAGCTGGAGGTGATGCTGGGCAAGCTGACCCTGCTGGAGCAGGGGGATGGACTGGATGATCTCCAGAGGTCCATTCCAACCCCTAAAATTCCCTGATTCTGTGTTTTACCTATTTCATGTCTCCCAGACCATGCCCATCACCACATTTTCTGAGGTTCCAGTAGTGACTGGGAGCTGATTCATGCTTGAAGATACTCTCTGTTATGATTCAGTACCATCAAATATATATGCTCAGTGCAGCATACATTTAGCACGTGGTTGTTGTAAGAGAAGTGCTGAAGACTTTCAAAGTGTTTCCCAAAACAATACTAGAAGGGAAAACATGACCATAGAATGAAACTTTCCTGATGGAGAATCAGGCTATAGCCATCTCTGTAGCAGCATGGGGCAAAGTTTGTCCCTGGAGCATTAGTATTTGTTTGATGTCCTGCTCTGTCCAAGTGGTTCAGTGAA
This sequence comes from Bucco capensis, assembly GCA_013396975.1. NCBI lineage: Eukaryota > Metazoa > Chordata > Aves > Piciformes > Bucconidae > Bucco > Bucco capensis. Next base: position 127,217 of record VWZO01021518.1, on the reverse strand, counting down.
ACAAAATGGCACTTTTCCTCCTCTCTTCAATTTTATTTCTATGTTCTCCTGCAGCCCAGCCATGGCTGGAGATTCTAGGATCTTCATGAACCAGGACATGGACATTGGAGTTGCATCCAGAGAGCCTAAGAAGATTCCCAAGCAGGCTCGGGATGATGTCCCCATCGCCACTGACCGGACCCGCCTGATCTCAGCAGAAGGGAAGAAGCCACGTCAGCGTTACATGGAGAAAAGTGGCAAGTGCAATGTCCACCATGGAAATGTCCAAGAAACCTATCGATACCTTAGCGACCTCTTCACCACGCTGGTGGACCTCAAGTGGCGTTTCAACCTTCTCGTCTTCACCATGGTCTACACCATCACTTGGTTGTTTTTTGGGTTCATATGGTGGCTCATCGCCTATATCCGTGGAGACCTGGACCACCTGGAGGATGAGAACTGGATCCCTTGTGTTGAAAACCTCAGTGGATTTGTTTCTGCTTTTCTGTTCTCTATCGAGACTGAGACAACGATTGGCTATGGCTACAGGGTCATCACAGAGAAGTGCCCAGAAGGCATCATACTGCTCCTGATCCAGGCTATTCTGGGCTCCATTGTCAATGCATTCATGGTGGGATGCATGTTTGTCAAGATCAGCCAACCAAAGAAGAGGGCTGAGACCCTCATGTTTTCTAACAATGCGGTGATTTCCCTGAGGGATGAGAAGCTCTGCCTCATGTTCCGGGTTGGAGACCTCCGCAATTCCCACATTGTCGAGGCTTCCATTCGAGCCAAACTAATTAAGTCCAAACAGACCAAAGAAGGAGAGTTTATCCCTCTGAACCAAACAGACATCAACGTGGGATTTGACACTGGAGATGACAGATTGTTCCTGGTGTCACCTCTTATCATCTCACATGAGATCAATGAGAAAAGCCCCTTCTGGGAGATGTCCCGCACCCAGCTGGAGAACGAGGAGTTTGAAATTGTGGTCATCCTGGAAGGAATGGTGGAAGCAACAGGTAAGGACTTGCCAAAAACCAGTCATAGTTTTGAGGAGGGAAGGGGAAAAATGGAGTGTGGTTTGGCATTGAGATTTTACTGTTAGTGTCACCTGGAGTGAGAACATGTTGGGATTTGTCCTTCTCGAGTGACTGGTTCAGGTGGGATGTTGTGTTTTGAGATGACTAGCAATCCAAAGATGGGTCCTTTAGCTCCTTGTGTGGTGCTTCACACTCTTTTTACAACTTTGAGATTCAGATGAAGGAGTTAGTGGAGGAACTGATCATAATCACTTAGAACTGATCCAAGGGAAAGAGAGGAATGGACTAAAGCAATTCAAGAGATCTCTTGTGGTTCTGCTTCCTCTCATCGAAATTCATAGTGCAGATCTTACTCCGTTTCTCCTGTGTTAAAAATTGTCTGTAACTGTGCTATTTTAGGTGATGCTTTTTAATGGAGGCTCTGAAGGAAGTGCCCAAGCAGTGCTCTGTCCCATACAGCAGCATGTGCTGAGGCTCGGTGACTTGCACGTGATGCAGGACTTCTCTTTACAAAAAGGATCTCAAAGAGGAAAAATACTGCAACTGCTTTGTGACTCTTGCAGCCCAGCAGCTGTTTAACAGCTTAAGACAATGCTGGGTAATGGCTAGATGAGGAGATATCCTTGGCTCATTCCCAGTTTCCTCTTGAGGGTGTATTTGTGGCAGGTGTTGAAAGTTGTCTGCATCCATACAGAACAAATCTGGAGAAGTTGTGTGCCTCAGCTTTCCAAAGGGAGGGGAAAGGAGGTGGCAGCATGACCACAAAGGCCTGCAGGCTCCTTTCCACAGGTGGAGTGCAGCACATCTCCTAGGGACATGGCTAGGGAGGAGGATGCTTCTACTCTGGAGTCTCTCCCAGACATCAAGGCACCATGGGGGCATTGTACTACTTGCAGCTAATTGATTTCTTCAAGGCTTTGAGGAACTGTTGGCAGGGTCTCTCTACTCTGCTTCTAGCACACCTAGCATGTTTAAAGTGCTTGAGATGTAACCTTTAAGCATCCAGAGATGGTGATGCTCCCTTAAAGCTTTCTGAGGTTGGCAGCACGCCTTGGTCAAACCAAGGCCTTTAAGAGGACTGGGGCTACAAGCAGCAGTGAGGAGAGAGTTGCTGTCTAGAGATGTAGAGACACACTCAGAGAGGCAAAAAAAAAGCTTTTCTGAGCAGGTTTGCCCTTTGGTGTTCAAGGATTTTAGTTATGAGTTGGCACTGTGAACCCAAGCATTTTCTAGTGGTGATGGTGGGATTTTTTTTTCATCTTGATGAGACATAGGTTGACCACAAAACACACAAATGTGCCCTTTTGACAAGAAGGCCAAAGGTGTGCTGGGGTGCATGAAGAAGAGTGTAAGAGTGTGACCAGCAGGTCAAGGGAGGTTCTTTTCCCCCCTCTACTCTGATCTACTCAGGACACTTCTGGAGTCCTGGGTTCAGTTCTGGGCTCCACACTTTAAGGGACACAAGAAACTACTGGAGAGCGTCTGGCAGAGGCTACAGAGAGGCTGAGGGCACTGGAGCATCTGTGGCAGGAGGAAAGGCTGAGAGCCCTGGGGCTGCTTAGCCTGGAGCAGAGCAGAGCCAGAGGGGAGCTGCTCCAGGCTGAGCAAGAGCTCAAGGGTGCAGGGGGCAAGAGGCTGGGGCCACACTCTGCTCAGTGGTGCCCAGGGCCAGGCCAAGGGGCAATGGGCACAAACTGGAACCCAGCAGGTTCCAGCTGAACAGGAGGAGAAAGTTGTTTGTTGTGAGGGTGCAGAGCCCTGGCCCAGGCTGCCCAGAGAGCTTGTGGAGTGTCCTTGTGTGGAGAGATTGCAAGGGCAGCTGGAGGTGATGCTGGGCAAGCTGCTGTGGGTGAGCCTGCTGGAGCAGGGGGGATGGATGAATGATCTCCAGAGGTCACTTCCAACCTTCACCATGTTGAGATTCTCTCTAAACACACGCAAAGACTGCTACCAGCACCCTGCCCAACAGATCCTGGCCCTTCCTTCCTATTCATATTGTCCTTTTCTTGAGATCTGTCCTTGTTAGTTTCCAAACATCCAGATGTGAGGGGAAAGAGTCTCTCAAATTCCTGCATCCCAGAGCTTTGCTCTTCAAGACAGCTCCTTATAGAGCTCATCCAGTTTCCCAGTGTCTCCCTTTAGTCTGTAGGTGAGTGGCAATAGGTAACTTGTCCAAAGAGAGTTGATGGGAGGTTATGCATGGATTGCACTCTATTGCAGAAGTGGGATTCATTTGGAGTTACTAGGCAAATATTCTTATCCAGCAGAGGATTGTAGAGATGTGGCAAAAGAGAGAGTGGGTGGTAAAGACTATCAAAGGCAAAGATTTGTAATGGAAGCTTATTTTGCAGCCTAAACAAGTACTAGCTACTAGAACCTCCTAATCTGAGCATGGAATATGGTTCCCTGTTTGTCCAAAGCCTCTTTCCTGCATCACACTACCAAATCCTGTTTGAACAGCTAGAGCTCTGCCTTCCTCTCATGAAAGCTCTGCTGGATGTGTCTGAGAGGAAGTCATTAGCAATAACAACCTCCAAATTAAAAGCATGGCATTGGAATAATATTGCTTTACAAATGGGCTCCTGTCCCAGAGGGATTGTGGAGGCCAGTGTGTAATGACATTAAGGAGCATACAGCTGTGGCAAAGAATGATTCTGGTCTCAGGAGACAGGCTGTGAAAATCCCCAAGTGGAGCTAGAAGAGTCAGTTTGCATGGAACTTGGAGCAGAGCAGAGCTCAGAGGATGCTGTTGTCTGATGCAGAGGCTGAGGTGCTTTTGCTGAATGACATATGGTAACTGGAGGGGGAGGGGGATGTTTTGCCACGGTGAGAGTGGCTTCCAGCAGCAGAGTGTTGGTGCTTTCCTGCTTTGTCCTCACACTTTGTCATGTTGATTAAGCATTTGGGAGATATTAATCCCTTCCTCTGTACCTTAAAATTCACTCCAAGCAGCTTCTTGAGGTTGTTTTGTATTGTTCAAGACCCATCTGAAGACCCACATTCAAGACCTTTAGGGAATTGCATCGTTTCCTTGCAGCACTACTTCTGTTATATCATGACACTGTTACAAGCTGCTCAGGTTCAGGGCAGTACAGAAATGCAGCAGGCTAGTTCATAGAATCATTATGGTTGGAAAAGACCTCTGAAATAATCAGGTCCAACTGTTCACCCAACACTGCCATGCTCACCACTAACCCATGGCCCCAAGCACCACAGCTACATGGCTTTTGAACCCCTCCAGGGATGGTGATTCCACCACCTCCCTGGGCAGCCTGGGCCAAAGTCTGAGGACCTTCTCAGGGAAGAAAGTCTTCCTAAATCTAATCTGAGTCTCCCCTGGTGCAACTTGAAGCCATTATTTGTTCCCTTAGTAACCTCTGTGAAAAATCAGGACTCACCACCAGAGTGCTTGGAGGCACAGGAGGTCAGCAGATCGAGCTCTGCTCAACAGCAAATCATCCTGCACTGCTAGGGAAAAGGCAGCTGCATTTTTTCCTGAGGTCTTTGGAGGGCAGGTCAAAACAGTGATTGTCAGTGTACAAATGACTTCAAGGCTAAAAACCTGAATATTTTTCACTGAGAAGTTAGCACAGCAATTTTATAGCTGTTTCCAATAGCTTTAACCAGCCCCACACACATCACAAGTAGAATGCATTGTCTGCTCTCAAACTAGGAACTCTCCTTACTGACATTTAGGTTTAATTCTGAGCCAGTGGAAGGCAGAGATGGTAAATAATTCCCAATAAAGAGTGTGGAATAAATTCTGAAGAGCTGAAACCCTTCAAGTCATTGCTTTATTCCACAAAATGAGGCCCTGTGGTATCAAACATTGTTTTTGTTTTCAAGTTCACTTGAATTTCCTAAACACTTCAGCTTGTTGAGTTGTTTTTTCTATTTACAAGGAAAACATTGTGGTCTAAAGCCATGTTTTTGTTTTCAACTTGACTTTAATTTCCTAAACACTTCAAGTTGGGTTGTTTGGGGTTTTTTTTTCACAAAGGAAACATTGTGGTTTAAACTCGTGGTTTTGTTTTCAAGTTGACTTGAATTTTTGAACAGGATAAATAACAACAGACTGAAGAATAGCAGCACACAAGAAATGTCCCAGCCAGCCCGAAATGGGATGTTTTTGCTTTTGCTGAAGAAGAAAACAAACATTGTGTTATTGTAGTGAGAGCTCAGCAGGGACCCACAGCTCTTCCACCACTCACCCCTTAGCCAGCTGTGGCACTAGCCCTGCCAGGGCCTGGCCAGTCAGTATTTATCATAGAATCATAGAATGGTTTGGGTTGGAAGGGACCTCTGGAGCTCATCTAGTCCAACCCCCCTGCACTGGGCAGGGACATCCCCAACTAGAGCAGCTTGCCCAGAGCCCTGGCAAGCCTCACCTGCAATGCCTCCAGGGATGGGAACTCAACCACCTCCCTGGGCAACCTGGGCCAGTGTTCCACCACCCTTGTGGTGAGGAACTTCTTCCTAATGTCCAATTTAAATCTACTCCTCTCCAGTTTAAAACCATTGCCCCTTGTCCTTTCATTCCAGGCCTTTGCAAACAGGCCCTCTGCAGCCTTCTTGTAAGTTCCCTTTAAGTACTGGAAAGTCACTATTAGGTCCCCCCGAAGTCTTCTCTTCTCCAGGGTGCTTGGGGCACTGCAACTCCAGGAGAGATTAAAAAATGCCAAAGGGAGACCTAACTTTTAGGATAGATCTGTTGTGATCGTTGCTGAGTGAAATGACCACCGTCAAGGCAAAGTTAGTATTGAAGATAAGTGTTCTGACTTGCAGAACTGCTGCTTCGTGGGCATCTTGAAAGAAGCAGCAGCACTCACAGTGCTACTAAATCACAGAATCATAGAAGAATAGAGTTGTTATTGTTGGAAAAGCCCTCTGAGCTCATCCAGGCCAATCATCCTCCCAACACTCCCACACTCACCACTAACCCATGGCCACTAGTACCACAGCTACATGGTTTTTGAACTCTTCCAGGGATGGTGATTCCACCTCCTCCCTGGGCAGCCTGGGCCAATGCCTGAGAACCCTCTGGGGGAAGAAATTCTTCCTAATATGTAATCTGAACCTGCTCTGGTGCAACTTGAAACCATTTCCTCTTGTGCTATCTCTCCTTACCTGGGAGAAGAGACCAACTTCCACCTCACTCCAACCTCCCTTCAGGGAATTGCAGGGAGTGAGAAGGTCTCCCCTGAGCCTCCTCTTCTCCAGGCTAATCAACCCCAGTGCCCTCAGCAGCTCCTCACACTTGTGCTCTAAATCCTTCCCCAGCTTCCTGGCCCTTCTCTGGACACACTCCAGCACCTCAATGTCCTTCTGGCAGTGAGAAGCCCAAAATGAGCCCAGGATTGGAGCTGTGGCCTCCCCAGTGCCCAGTGCAGGAGGCCAATCCCTGCCCTAGTGCTGCTGCCACACTAGTGCTGATCCAAGGCAGATGCTGTTGGCCTCCTTGGCCACCTGGGCACTGCTGGCCATGAATTGGTCACAGAGATTACTTGAGGGAGATAATTCTGTTTAGCCTTATCTGAAAAGGACACTTGTCCAGATGAGGTGGCCCAAGTCAGACCTGCAGTAACAGGACAGAAAGTGAAGGTGGAGAACTGGTTTGCAAAGTGAATACAGCTTTTATTTCTCTGCCTTTCTCCTCCCCACAGTGGCAACAAAACGTCAGACCCGTGCTGTCAGCAGAAAAGGTCTAGGCTGCTGTTGGCCAAACCCTCCTGCTCCTGAATTGGACACAGTGTATAAAACAAGACTGCTGGAATGTGGAGGAGCAGTGGAGGTTCAGATCCATGCAGAGTCTGCTGGGGTATGGGGAAGAATTTGGCTGATTCAATTAGAGAGCACTGGAGAGTTGAAAGGGACCAGAGCCCTGAGCTGGAAATGACACTCATTGAGTCCAACTTGTGTCTCTGCACAGGATAGCCCCAAAAATGATATCATGTGCCTGACAGTGTTATCCAAATGCTTCTGGAGTTCTGTCAGGCTTGGTGCTGTGACTGCTTCCCTGGGGAGCCTGTTCCAGTGCTTCACCACCCTCTGGGAGAAGAACTTCTTCCTCCAAACCTCCCCTGGCAGAGCTTCATGCCATTCCCCTGGGTCCTGTCACAAGTCACCAGAGAGAAGAGATGGCAGACAATGTGAAGAGGCTCTCTTCTTCTCCAACATCATCCTTCTACTGCTTTTTATTGACTATTAAGCAAACTCTCATTTATCAGCAGCTGTCCTGCAAGCTTCATTCTGTACCTGCAGTGTGCAGAGTGGCTGTGATCTGGGCACAGAGGCAGCAGTGGCAGCAGTGCTAGTCACTTTATTCTTGCTCCTCACTGCTTTCCATTACCTCTTTTTCCCATCACCACTAAATAAGCTACAAGAGACAGTCCAGATGTCTAATTAGTCCAGTCACTAAATGAAGTTTTAATAAACTCTTAGGAAAAAGAGTTTATGAAATATAAATTCCTGCCTTAGACTCTGTGTGGTAAAATGTGCTTTAATGATTAGAAGTAATTTAGCTCATCCTGTCCTTGCAAGAGGGCAGGCAAACAGCAGCTTTTTTACACCTCAATTTATCTACCTTTACATAGTAAAATGTAAATACAGGAGCAAAAGAAGTAGTCACATCATCAGAAATCCTGAGCTTAAATAGGATTTTCGTGGGAGAATAAAGGAAGGGTGAAATTAATAACTTACTAAATGGAGGTTTTGTGCATTCATCTTCTGCTTTGGGCTGACTGGGTCTGGTTTGTAGCCTGCATAGCAGTAAGTTTTCTTCTCTGCAAGAAGGACCTTGCAGAACTGTTACAGAAACTGCTTATACTGTTCAAGGGAAGAGAGAGACATGTCCAGTCATTCCTGTCATGAGCTGGATTGCTCTGCAGAGCTGGATGCTGGCAGGTCAATCCTAGGTGCCTCTGCAGCCAGGAGAAATACCTTTGTGAGGGACATGAAGTTCCGTGGTGTGAGCTTAGTGCTCAGCTTCTGCCTGGTGAGACATGACAACTGAATCCAAGCTTTTGAAATCACAAAGTGCTTCCCTTTCCCAGTGCCCAGGAGCTCTTACATGCCTGGGGAGCACTCAGATTAATTAAAATCCTATTACATCAAAATCCAAGTGAATCGAGCCCAGACGTGTCCTCCTCTAAAGGAGACAGCAGAAATAATTGGAGGCTCATGCTCCTACCTTCCACTCCTCCTGTGCAAATTGGAGGAATACTGACTTTTTGGAGGTGACAGTGTTCTCTGCTCCAATTAATGCAAAGGGAATAAGGATTTTGTAACCATCCAAATGCTGATGCTAATCTAAAGATATGTGCTGCTTAATTAGAGTGATGGGACTTAAATCTTTTGTAACTACTCCTTGCCATCCTGACTTGCATCAGTCTGTCACTATACCTCTGGGTCCATCAGGCCCTTCTCTTGAAGTGCAGGTGGAGCAGAGTGTGGCTTATAGAGCTTTAGTGCATCCAGCAGGAAGGGAGAGGTCTCCCTGTGTCCAGCAGTGTATGGACACAAGGGCAGAGTAGTGAAAGCACTTCCAGCAGCCTCTGTGCCTGAGCTGCAGAGAGGCAGAGCCTAGCACACACGGCACACACAGAGTCAGCAGCCAGATGACATTTCAGCAGCAGATAATCACTGAGCTCCGTGGCATTTAAATGAGGAGAGTTAATTTTAGGCTGATGAAAAATGTTGTCTTGATAGCCCCAGGGGTTGGGGTATCTCTACCCACTGAGAAAGTTCAGGCCATGTAGCAGCACTGAAAGATTCAACTCTACTGTTGATGGGATCAGATTGAATCCTGTGGCAATTTCTTGGGTTACTTGATGATGCTTTGTGGTCCTCTGGCCCTCTCCCATTAAAGGTCCTGGCTATCATGGTCTGTTGGAGGCTGCTGCTTCACCTCTGGGTAACCAAAGAGCTGCAAATGCAGTTAGATTTGGCCTGTGATGATGCAGCTGGATTTGAACTGGTCACCAGAGGGGATAGAAGACCTGGGATTCAGGCATCTCTCCACTCCTAGCAGTGAGGCAGAGCAGAAGCCTCTGCTCCCCTTGCACAGTCAAAGACATCGTGAGCAGGGAAACATTCTGCAATCTGCATCTCCCAGAGAGGACACTGCAGGAAAAGCAGGCTCCTCGTGAGCCAGCCACCAACAAACTGCTCTTTGTCAGCTCCTGTGAGCACCCCTTTGCCTTTGAGAACCTGGGAGCTCCTTGAGCCCAGCTGAGTCTGATGACAGAGCAGTGCCTCTGGCAGGGTTCCCTGAGGCCTGTCCTCCAGTGACTCTGTTCTCAAATGTAACGAAACACTTGCTTTGATACCCCAAGCAATAGATCTTTTCAACTGAGCTGTTGAGGAAGGTATCTAGGGGAGCATGGCCAGACTCCACTCCTGATCTCTGAGGTAGTGACTCCAGCCAAGAGAAAGAAAAAATCTACCTCTTAGGATTCTGCTCTAATGAAATTATCATTCAAATACTATGAAATGTTTATTGCAGAGCTTGAAACCAGGAGACAGTCCTCTGGTCTCCAGCTTTCAAAAGAGCCTGGAACTGGTTCCAGCTTTATTGACAACTTGGTGCCTCTGCTTACAGCTTCCTACCAACTTTGTTTCTGGTTTCAATTACAATTGAGTTGTGTTTGCAGCTGAGAGAGCTAAGCTGCTGAATGAAGAGCTGAGAAGGCTGTAACTAACACTTGAAAGCTGAAGATTTCACATATCATTTCCCATTTTCCACAACTGACAGATTGTACAAATTCATATTAAACACTGTTTTTCATTTCAAAACCAGATTGTTCAGGAGAAAATTAGGCTTCTAATGGACTTACTATCTCGAAAATAAGATATACTTGAAAAATAAGAAACTTTAGGACTTTATTTTTAAGTCAGTTTTGAAGTGGAACTACTCAGACTGAAGAGGAGAAAGGAGGATGTACTTCTGGCATGAAGCTTGTTTAACTGACGTACCCAATTCACCAAACACCACTTCTCCATTACTACACCAAATATCTGTACCCCCAAAGGAGTAGTTATCTCTGCTGTATGAAAGGCCTTTGTCAGGTCTCTATCATAGTATTCTAGGATTGGTTTTGCCAGAACTTGGGAGACTTTGGCATCTCCAGCCCAGTGCAAGCTGAAGCTGAGCCATGTTCAGAGCCCAGAGGGCACAGTGCACGTTGTGTGCCAGCGGCAAGTGGCTGCAGCCATGTGCTCCTAATAAAAGCAAGGTTTATTGTTTCCACACCTCTCCTGTCATCTTTTTTGCAGCTTCAGAGGCAATAATTAGCTGGGGACATTACAGATGCATTAATTAACCAGGCTGGAGAGCCCAGGGCAGCCTGCAGAGCAGGCACTGAGTGGAATATGAGGCAGAGAGGATGCTGTTGTTTACTGGGTGGTGTAGGAGTTGCCAAGCAATGTGTCCTCACGCAATCCAAACACCACTGCTAAAAAGGAATATTTGAATGGGATTATGGAGCAATTACAAGTTGTCTTATTGTGCTGGCTCTGGGTCCCCCTGGGGTGACAGAAAGCAGCCACTGCAGGAGGCTGGCAGCATGCAATATTTGGTTGCTGAAAGCTTTTCATTGTTCCTTCCTTGACTGACTGCTGACAGCAGGAGATAACTAGGATGGGGGCTCTGGAGCTCAGGGTCGCTCTCAGGTGCTTCCCCCAGGGAAGGAGCTATTTCAGACTCTGATTATAAAGCAGGAGTTCCCTTAATATCCCTCAGGCCCCCACATCTAGCAGGGACACCCCATCCTGGCCTTGGGGACTTGTAGCTGATACCTTTCTGCAGCACTTGGAAAGCCATGGTGAGGATTCATGCACAGGAACTAATCCTGCGAGCATGAGTGGTCTGCTCTCCTCCTCCCTTTGCTGGGCTTTGAATGTCCTTAGGGCTTGGAGGAGGCACCTGAAGGTCTTTGTGACTTCTAGTGCTCTGTTCTGGTCAGACCTCACCTGCAGTGCTGGGTCCAGCTCTGGAGTCCTCAGCACAGCAGAGACATGGACCTGGTGGAGTGGGTCCAGAGGAGGACACAAACATGATCCAAGGGCTGGAACCTCTCTGCTGTGAGGACAGGCTGAGAGAGTTGGGGTTGTTTAGCTCCAGGGAAAACTTAGTGTGTCCTACTGAAAGTACTGAAAGTACTGAAACTTAAAGGGACTGAGAAGAAAGATGGGGAGAGATATTTTAACAGGACCTGTTGTGACAGGACAAGGGGTGATAGTTTTAAAGTAAATAAGGGAGATCTGGGCTAGACAGAAGGATGAGGCTGGTGAGACACAGTCCTAGGTTGCCCAGAGAGGTGGTAGATGCCCCATCCCTGGAACCATTCCAGATCAGGTTGTCTGGGGCTCTGAGCAACCTGATCTAGTTGGAGATGTCCCTGCTGACTGCAAGGGGGTTGGACTAGATGACCTCCACAGGTCCCTTCCCACCCAAACCATTCAGTGATTCTATTCCATGATTTAACTGCCTCCACCCAACACACACGCTGCTGGTTGTCTCCCATCCTGACCTCCCAGCAGGAAAGGACATCAAAAGTAGGATTAGCCCTGCAGCCCTGTGTTCCTGACCCTCAGAACAGCCTGTTGGAGAAGTCCTTGTCCAGGAAGGAGAACAGTGTCAGTGACACAGCTCTCCTGGCAGCAGTAGGAAACAGGACTCCATGATCTGCTCTTTGCTGGCTGACAGAAGGAAGGGAAGCTGAACCAGTCTCACCTCAATGTTTGAGGAGCCCAGGGCAGGTGATGCTGCAGGTTGCAGTGTCACCATACACTCAGGAGTGGTCTCCATGATGTTTTTCACTTGTAAAGCAAGAGCTGATAGTTTCTTGAGAAGATTCTCTTCCTCAATAACTTTTCCTTAAGGCCAAACCACTTGGGGTGATTTTCTTCTTCCTTTACTGTATTTTTCATAGCAGGCTCTGCACTCTCCACTTCCTTCCTGGCCAGGAAGCAGACATGAGAGAACACTATGACTAACTCTGTACTTGTTGTTCCTGCCCAGAAGCAAATGCTCCTGCAGCTCTTCTTGGGGGGAAAAATTGACTTTTCTGTCTGTGATACAGAACTGGAAATTTCTTAGAGTTCCATGTGTCACTGTCCTTTTTCTCCTCTCAAGAACCAAAATCATCTAATATACTCCTGGCTGGTCAGCATTAAACTAAGGAAAGCAATTAGAGGCAAGGCAAGCTTTCCAGAGAGCTTGCTTCTATGGATATCCTTTAATGGACTGCAGCAATCAGGAGAAGAAAATATTCATCTTTTCATAAAGGTGACTTTTTTTTTTTTTTGAAGGACAGGAGCTTTAAGGACACTTAGTTTAGCTCACATGGTGAGAACACATGCTCTTCCCTGGAGCACTGACACTGGTATATTCCCCTCTATGCACTGCTTAAGATGCTGGGCTGCAGGAGTTAGAGGTGGAAGTGTTGGGCAAGAACTGGATTAAGTGCCTGTTTTGAATGTACTCTAGTCAGGTCTGTCTCTCTCCTTCCTAAAGAGAGCAGTGAGAGGCCCTTGTAAGGTCAAGTTTTCTAATTGTCACCAGAATTGATTCCAAAATCAGGATTAGGAAGAGAAGCCAGCCTTGAGGTTGGCAAAGAGACCTCTTTCCCAGTTACACCAGTGCTGAACATTTGTCCTTGCTCTACAAAGCTTCTCTTGAAACTTTTTCAAGTCAATAAATAAATAACCTTTGATCCTTGGGGCTGAGAAGCAGCTTGACAAAATACCAGCTCCCTATTGCCTGCTGTTTGTTCAGTCCACACTCCACCAACACATGGAATTCAATGTGCTCATTAGCTTGTCTGTGTGGTGGGGTGGCCTTTGCTTCTGCCAACCCAATGCAGTTGGATGGAACTCTCCAGGGAGATTTCAAAGCCAGCTTCCATAGAAATCACTAGGAGTTGTTCTCTTCTCCACTTTTTGGACATCTTTGATGTCTTAACCCAAGTGCAGGATGTCCTGACTGCTGTAGATGGACAGGGAGTCAGATGCACTGGCAGTGCAGGGCAGTGTTTCCTTCTGCTTGGGAGCTGGGTGGCTGAGGGTCAGAGCTCCTTTGGCAGGGTTGGAGGTGGCTCCAGCATGTCCAGTTCTGGGCCCCTCACTTCAAGAAGGATGTTGAGGTGNCGTGATTCTGTGATTCTGTGATTCTTATCAGAAGTGCTGTTAGTCTCAGCTATGCAAGCAACACCTGCACAGAGCAATAGGAGGTTAGAGAGAAGCTGCTTAGTGGGAGCAGAGTTCCAAGGCTGAGGAAGCAGTCTGAAGCTGCGGCGATGAAGCCATCCCTTTTCCTTTCAGTGCTCAACTTCCCGTGCTAGAGGCTTTTGTGAGAATTATTAAGTGAAGACCTTTTCTGTGTTCCCAGAGCAATCAGGTATGGAGATAACATGAAAGTACTTTTAAAGGCAAGGAGTGCTTGGGTGAGCATGTAAAGAAGCTTTACATTTAACATCCCTCTCTTCCTCCCCAGGGATGACTTGCCAGGCTCGCAGCTCCTACATGGACACAGAGGTGCTGTGGGGACATCGCTTCACTCCTGTCCTCACCCTGGAGAAGGATTTCTATGAAGTTGACTATAACAGCTTCCACAGCACCTACGAGACCAACACTCCTGTGTGCTGTGCCAAGGAGCTGGCTGAGTCCCGCCGCGAGGGCCAGCTCCTCAGCCACCTCTCCAGTGCCACCCTCCTGAGCACGGGCAGGGAAGCAGAGCCAGCAGAGGAGGAAGAAGAAGAAGAAGAAGAAGAGGAAGAAGGCATCAGGGAGCCAGCAGGGCTGATTGGAGCCAATGGCACAGCAAGAGAGGTGAAAGAAGATCTACCTGTATAACACATGAACTGCTGGGCAGTGGATACCCACATCCCCTGACTAGGAGACTGTGACTTGGTGAGTCAGGAGGTGACTGGGAGTCAGAGAGCTGAGATTTCTGTCCAAAACTCTACTACATGCTGCTTGACCCTGGCAAGTCACTGCACAGCACTGTGCCTCAGTTTCCCTCCCCTTCTATCTGTACAGTGAGGTTCTGAGCTTTGCACTTGCTTGCAAAGCCTTTTGATCTCCATGGACAAGGCTCACTGAGTAGCATCACTGGTCCAGTCGAAATCCCCACCACTGGCTGTCTCAAAAGAACTCCATGGGTATTCAGAACTCTTCCTCCTTGAGAGGCTATTTGAAAAGTCCAAGTCCAGAAGGCCCCATCTCAGTATGAAGAATGTGGTTTCATACCTTCACTTAATTTGTGAGTCAATGTATTGTAGACATTGTTATTGCTAAATTAAAAGAGGACAAAAACCTCTCTGCTATATAGTGATGTGGTTGTTTGTCTTCATGTTTTTTATGAATAGATTTTATCCCTTCCCTCCAGGATCACAGTCACTGTGATTTATTTCCTGCAAAATGTCTGATATTAGCAGGACAACTTTCCTTGCAAGCCTTTAGCATCTTTATCTGATGCTTTTGGTGTATCCTCAAACCAAAGTGCTGTCTTTGGGCACTCTGACATATTTCATAGGCTGCCCACAGCCAGAGAAAGTTTAGATCTTGCCCCAGTGAAGGTTTTTTTCTGGCCTGGATGTCCCAGTTTCAATTGTGGTTGATGATGTAAAGCAAGGTAAGGAGCCACCTGGGAGTTTGGAATGTTCTGGAATCTCAGACAGTCCCTGGAGTAAGTAGACAGGGTAACAGTCTGCAAAGCTCTCTGCTCTTCTGTAAAGTACATATTTCAAGTAGAGGTTTAGGTGCTGATGTTCTCTAGGTACTGGGGTCATGCATTGATATGACTGAAGCCATCTGGTCAGACTGGTGCAGGGACCTTGGTTGGTGTACCAAATCAGGATGAGTTCCCACTTCTCTCAGTGAGGAACATCATCTCTGGAGGTCTCATGCTGCCTCCCAGTATGTATGTATGGCTAGGCTTGGCGAATAAAGCTCCAGGGAGGGCTCCATCCATGCTCCTCCTCAGCGCCTTTTCCAAGCGCACTGATAAAAAGAGGATAGCAGATAGCACCCTCGAGCCTGTGCTAGGGATTTTTTTTAGGTGAGACACAGCATGCACAGAGCTGGACCCACCCTTTAGTCCTAAGGTTCATCTGCCAGGGCCTAGCAAGCTTGGACGCTGGCAGCCAAGTCCTTAGGATGGAGGTTTAACCTCTTAGCTGGAAGGCCTTCCAGGGCTAAACGAGCTCCATCTGCCCGGGTTTGGAATCAGAGTTGTCCTTCTCCTAGGATGACTGCCAGAAGGCTAATGAGCTCATCCTACCCATCCAAGGATTCTAGGAACATGGGTATCACTCCCCACACTTTCCCGTGGGCAATGAGTTTAATGCTCCCTGTGCTGTGGGCACAGTTATGGCACCAGGGGCCACAGGAGACCACAAGGGATTGTCAGACTGTGCCTGTGCCTCCCAGTAGCTGAAGTTAAAACACTTTAAGTGTTTGTCCTGCAGCTCAGTCAAACCACTGTTCCTGCCAAGCACCAAACAGACTTGACCATTTTTAGCCTTTACAAAGAGGTAAGCACTGAACTAAAAGAGGATTGTCATGTCCAGAGAAGGGGTGAAGGAAACTAGGCTGTGAGATGAAAAACTTCCACAAACTGGAACAACCCAGAGAGAAAATGTCCTTGTTGGGGAAAATCTCTTCCCTTACCCCCAAAATTTGATGAAAAACTAAGATATCTGCAGGTTACTTTATCAAAATGGAATGAAGGATTTGTGATAGGGAAGAGTTATTTTAGATCTAGGAAGGGCTGTATGGACATCTATGAAAGAAATACACATTGGTGTAGGAGTGGACTGAGCTGCACACCAGGGATCTGTAATATGGGTTTGCATCTTGATAGCAATACAAAGACAAGACAAACTGGAGATAGAAGGAAATGGTGTTACTTACCTGCAAACAAAGAGGAGAATGCTCTCAACAGGGGTCAACGATACCATTGAATTAGAGATCTAATGCTACAATGTGGATAAAAGAGAAATTTGTCTTTCTTTCTGAGGGGAGTGGGAAAATGGGCACGGCATGACTCTGGTGTACTTACTGCCTAAGAGCCATCACTCAGCTTGGCCTCCAGGATGTAGAAATTACCATTGTGACTTGCTTCATTTCACATGCTCACCAGTTCTAGAAAGCATCTTGCAGACTTGGAGACAGTTGTGTTTCTCAAAAAGGTCTCATATCATCCCTGGAAGAGTTCACAAACCATGGAGATGTGGTGCTTGGGGCCATGGTTCAGTGTTGAGCAGAGAAGTGTTGGGTGGATGGTTGGACTCAATGAGCTCAGAGGGCTTTTCCAACTATAATGATTTTGTGATTTTAGTTTTTCTGCTCTTTTTTTTCCATATTAAACCTCACAGGAGCAGAGGGAGGAAAATAGGAGAGGTTTCCTGAAAGGGATTGTCCTTTTTCTGAGATCCTCACTTCTCATCCTAGCTCTGCAGAAGAATTATGTCTCCATATTACTCCTGAGAATGTTTTTGTTCTGCAGCTGAACTCCTAATGCAGGAGAGAGTAATGGAAAACAACCCTGTCCTGGGCAATTCAGAGGCAATTTCAGCCCCTCAGAGAGGCATTGGATAAGCTCTACCCAAGTAGCTGACTGGTCCAGCTCAATGCAGCAGGGGAGAGGGCTCACTGGCTCCCTGAAGTGATGCCAGAACTTGGAAATGACACTAGATTGTAGCTGCACCTTTCTGCCCCTTTGCCCTTTTTACCCTAGCCATCATCAAATAACCAAAATGTTACTTCTTCTGCTCATAGAATCACAGAATCATTAAGGTTGGAAGAGCACTAAGCTCACCAAGCCCAACCATACCTATCACCCCAATGCCGCCAAACCATCTAAGGAGAGCATTTAACTGTTTCTTAAACCCCTCCAGGGGATGGTGACTCCAGCACCTCCCTGGGCAGCCTAGGCCAAGACTTAACAACCCTTTCAGGGAAGAAATTTCTCCTTATATCTAATCTAAACCTCCCCTGGTGCAACTTGAGGCCATTTCCTCTTGCCCTTTCACTGTGAACCCTGGAGAAGAGACCAACCCCCATCTACCTTCCTTTCAGGCAGCTGTAGAGAGAGATAAGGCTCATGGCCCTCCAGATTTCACCACAAAACACTGCTTCCTCCTAATGCTGTCAAGTCTGGGAAATCACATACCATCTGTGCCAGGATTGCTGGTGTTGCCCCAGGACTCTTCTATGTTCTCCTTTGCCTGAGATTCATCCCCAAAAGAGATTGAATTGACTTTGCTTCAAGTAAGGGAGAGATCCTCTTCCAGAGCTGTCATCTCTGAAGGTTCTATCCATTTTCCTGCTGTTCCCCAAGCATGTGCAGGGCAGGAGGCCATGGGAATAAAAGCATAAGAGACTCTCTCTGTGCTGTGAGGAGCATTTAAATCCATCTCTTCTAGGAGTTGTAACAACTCCCATAGCTATGTCCACCCACATAAACACCCAATGTATATGGCACACTCACCAGCCTCTGTATTTCAGAAATATTAACTAATGATCCACAAGGAACATTTATAGCCTCTAAACACACTTAATTATGCACAAATAACCATTCCTATTTCTATAATGTCCCCAGTCAACGAGCTAAAAATACCTACTCAAACACTGAATAATTACAGCTGCCTATAAAGGGATCACTGATAAGCAAAATTCACAGCACCAAGGTACACATTTTCTTTCCAGCAAGCTGGTTTTCCCAGCCCTATATTGTTTTCCAACACCATCCAGCTAAGCCTTGCATCCCCCAGCACAAACCCAGCCTGTAACCCTCAGCAGTGCAGGGTCAGAGGAGTTTTATTTGGGGTGTGTTCTTCTGTCCTGCAAACAGAAGCTGCATTTCTTGTCCTGTATTTTTACTCCTGGTGGCAGGATAGCTGATAAAGACCTTTCCTGTCCGTGGGGTCTGTGCCAGACAAGTGAGCAGCACAATCACCATGGCATTCAGGCCCCAGCTGCCTCCCTGCCCAGCCTAGCAGAGCTCAGCTGCTTCCCTTCCTCCCAGAATAGAAAGAGGAGAGACAGATGCCAGGTGCAGGGAGAGACAGTCACTGCCTGATGGACCCTGGAAGGAAGGCCAGGAGGGGTTTGTCCTTCCCACAGCCAAACTACTCTCTGCTGCCAAGCTGAATAAAGAGACAACAATTGGAAAAGAAGGAGAAGGAGGGAGCAGGAGCAAGAGCCCAGGTCCTGGGGGACAGCTAGAAGAGCTCTCCAAGTACCTTCCGATAGCAAAGACAATTCTTTCCACATTTAACCACAGTGTCAGGTTTTATTGAATCATAACTGTCCTGTGTTTCCCCTGCCTAATTTTCCTCCCCATCAGCTCCTGGCAGTGGGACTAGCCCTGCTGGGTCTGCAGGGTGGGAACCACGGTGGGGCCAAGCCTTGCAAAACACCTAGAGGTAAGCAGGGAACTGGGGCTGGCTAGTCTGGAGCTGAGGAGGCTCAGGGGACACCCTGGGGGTTGGTCTCTTCTCCCAAGGAACAAGAGATAAGACAAGAGGAAATGGCTTCAAGTTGCACCAGGGGAGGTTCAGGTGGGGTACTAAGAAGAATTTCTTCCCCCAGAGGGTTCTCAGGCACTGGCCCAGGCTGCCCAGGGAGGAGGTAGAGTCACCATCCATGGAAGTGTTCAAAGGCTATGTAGCTGTGGTGCTTGTGGCCATGGGTTAGTGGTGAGCATGGCAGTGTTGGGTGGGTGGTTGGACTCAATGATCTCAGAGGTCTTTCCCAACCANCAGCACACTTGTGCTCTAGACCCTTCACCAGCTTCCTTGCCCTTCTCTGGACACACTCCAGCACCTCAATGTCCTTCTGGCAGTGAGTGAGGAGCTCGAAACTGAGCCCAGGATTGGAGCTGTGGCCTCCCCAGTGCCCAGTGCAGGAGGACAATCCCTGCCCTAGTGCTGCTGCCACACTAGTGCTGATCCAAGGCAGGATGCTGTTGGCCACCTGGGCACTGCTGGCTCAGCTTCAGCTGATGCCAACCAGCACCCTCAGGTCCTTTTCCTCAGGCAGCTTTTTAGCCACTGTGTCCCAAGCCTGGAGTGTTCATGGGGTGCTTGTGACCCAGGTGCAGTTGCTGTGCCTGGAACAGTAATTATTCCATTTACACAACCCATACTCATTAAATTGCCTGGGCAGTTGTACTCTTGTGATGAGCTTTCTGCCTCCCTAGATCTTGTCTGCTTCAGGCTTTATTTATAGCCTCCTCTGACCTTTTCTCTGCTCAGAGTCTCTCATGGATCCTGTCCTCTCTGTGATACCACATCAGTTTTTCTTGTCCTGTTTGACATTTAATTTTTATTAACTGTGGGGTAGGTAAATCTGGTTTTCTTTGTTTTCCACACTCTGTTCCTCTCCTGCTCTCTGGGCAGTAGAAATTGTCATCCCAGAAACACAAGGGAGGATTTTCTTTCTTGACATTTTGAGATTTTTTTCCAGCATGACATGGAAAATTAAACCTGGGCTTGAAGTTAATAATGTGTCCTGGAGCTGATGGGAATTATAGAGTGAGTACATGAAAATGAGCATCACTGCTGACCTGCAGGATCTCAGTGAGCTCCTCAGGACCTTTCAGCACACCAGAAGGTGGAAAACTCTCCTGTATCTCCTGCCTCTTGTGTGGCTGCACTCTTTCCTTCTTGTATAAGAAGTGGGAGCACATAATCAGCATTTGGGTAGGCTGGAGAGATACATGTTGAAGGTTTCCAGCCAAGCTTAACACATTTACCACACCCCTGGATGAGGAATCTCTTGTTGTTACTCATTTAACTGAAAAATCACATTAACTCCAACAGCTGAAGCAGAAAAACAAGTGAAGTCCTCACAACTACATTGAAACCAGGAATGTTTGTGAGAGGCAGAGGAGGAAACACTTCCATCAGCTTGTCATTATTTGGGAGCTTCCTAGCAATTAGCAGAAGGCTTCTTTCCCTCTTAGACCCTGTGAGGTCTCCTGTGCTGTGCTAATGACACATCCTTGCCTCCCAAAGGGAAAGTTCTCTCCATCTTCCTTGTGACTCATTGTGCATGGTGCAGTGTGAAGGGTCTTACTCTGAGTTCTACTCTACATTCAGCTGTATGTAACCATGTTTCTACAAATATTTAGTAAAAATAACTCTATGGATCATTTCTGGCATTAAGGGATAGTAGAGAAACTAATGCCAGCTCCCATCAACATAGAATCCTAGAATCCTAGAATGGGCAGGTTGGAAGGGACCCTAAAGATCATCTAGTTCCAACCTCCCCACACTGAGCAGGGATGCCAATCACTAGCCCAGGTCACCCAGGGCTGCATCCAGCCTGGCCTTGAACACTGCCAGGGATGGAGCAGCCACAACCTCTCTGGGCAACCTGTGCCAGTGCCTAACCACTCTCTGGGGAAAGAACTTCCTCATAATCTCTAACCTAAATTTCCCCTCCTTCAGCTTATAACCATTCCCCCTTGTCCNCATTTTGACTTATTAAACTTAATTTTATTCTCTTGCTCCCACTCTTCAAGTTTATCCAGATCCCTCTGGATGGCATCCTGCCCTTCTGGCATATCAACCACACCACTCAGCTTCGTGTCATCCGCACACTTGCTGAGGGTGCATTTGATATCTATGTCCAGGTGGTTAATGAAGATGTTGAAGAGCACAGGTCCCAAGACAGAGCCCTGAGGGACCCCACTCGTCACTGCTCTCCACCTGGACAGAGAGCACACTTTCATTCTGTTCAATAGAGCAATTGAGTGATAGGTTCTCCTGCTCTTGCAGGAGGGTTGGACTAGATGATCTCCAGAGGTCCCTTCCAAACCCTAACATTCTGTGATCCTGTGAGTTTCCAAATGTCAGGGGAAAGCATCTCAAATACAAACTTTGTATGTTAATATTGATATATTAGATATTCTAAAACAATGGAACGTTTCACATGCCTTCTAGATGAGAAGCTGAGTTTCTCAAGAGACAGTAGTGTTATTTACTGAGCACTAGTGTTCTGCTACTGTGTGTACAAGGGAATATCCCATGTCTGGAAGAGCTGATGAATATGCAAGGAGTGTTGCTTTGCAGTCATCCTCAGCTGGTAGCTGCATTCAGTCATGGACAGTGAAGTAAAGCTTAGATGTGCTCATATTTCAGAAGTCTTCTGGAGAGGGGAGGGAAACAATCAGGCTCTGCTTTTGTAGAGTGGATCTGCAACGAAAATGAGACATTTAGGTGTCATTTCAGTGGTGAATTAGCCCTTGGTCCTGATGGTAGGAACAGGGCTTCTAATCATCTTGTTCAGTTGGCATGCACAAGGCTTGGTTAGACAAATCCTGAGGATTTGTTAGCTGTTCCCATTGTTTCTGGAGTGTGCAGAGCTTTTCAACCCTATTCCTGAATTAGTTCCTGGAAGCAATGGTTCAGGATATTAGTGTAATCTATCCCCCACGGAGTCAAACAAACTGTTTGGCCTTTCAAATGAGAGGACTCCAATCTTAATAAACACTGCATGGGGAAGTCCCTGGATGGGGAATACAAGCTCATTCTTCTCTCCCCAGCTGTGAGCTGCTCAGTGTGATGCATGGCAGAGGCTCTCCAGGAAAGAGGAGCAAATTGAAAACCCTACCCCTGTGGGCTCCCTTATTAGACTTGAAGTGACTGTGAAATTCACAGGACACAGCTCATTAAGACAAGGCTGGCAATCTGTGACCTCTGGAGAAGGGAGAGCAGAGCCATGCTGAAAAACAGGCTGTTGCTTTGATTGTGGGGTAAGAGAAATAATGTGTGTCGTGGCTAGGCTTGGCGAACGAAGCTCCAGGGAGGGCTCCACCCACGCTCCTCATCCGCGCCTTTTCCAAGCGTGCTGATAAAAAGAGGATAGCAGATAGCACCCTCGAGCCTGCACTAGGGATTTTTTTAGGTGAGACACAGCATGCACAGAGCTGGACCCACCCTTTAGTCCTAAGGTTCATCTGCCAGGGCCTAGCAAGCTTGGACGCTGGCAGCCAAGTCCTTAGGATGGAGGTTTAACCTCTTAGCTGGAAGGCCTTCCAGGGCTAAACGAGCTCCATCTGCCCAGGTTTGGAATCAGAGTTGTCCTTCTCCTAGGATGACTGCCAGAAGGCTAATGAGCTCATCCTACCCATCCAAGGATTCTAGGAACATGGGTATCACTCCCCACACTTTCCCGTGGGCAATGAGTTTAATGCTCCCTCTGCTGTGGGCACAGTTATCGCACCAGGGGCCACAGCAGACCCCAAGTGATTTTCAGACTGTGCCTGAATAATGTCTGTAGCTCCTTCTTAACTCCTTCTGTATCAGAGAGCACATTGGGTCTTGGAAAGTGCAGAGAATCACAGAACCATTTGGGTTAGAAAAGATCTTTAGGCTCATCAAGTCCAACCATGAGCCAGCACTGCCAGGGACAAGCTAACTCATGTCCCTCAGCACCACATCTCCATGGCTTTTCAACCCCTGTAGGCTTGGTGACACCACCACTGCCTGGGCAGCCTGGGACAGGCCTGGACAACCCTTTATGGGAAGATACTTTTCCTAATGTCCAAACTAAACCTCCCCTGGTGCAATTTCAGGATGTTTTCTCTTGTCCTATCACTTTTTTCTTGGCAGAAGAGACCAACTCTTGCTCCATCCCTGGCAGTGTTCAAGGCCAGGCTGGATGCAGCCCTGGGTGACCTGGTCTAGTGATTGGCATCCCTGCTCAGTGTGGGGAGATTGGAACTAGATGGTCTTTTGGGTCCCTTCCAACCTGGGCATTCTAGGATTCTATGAACTCCCACCTTGTTCCAGCCTTCTTTCAAGGTAGCTGGAGAGAGAGAGAAGGTCTCCCCTCAGCCTCCTCTCCTTGAAGCTAACCAAGCCCAGTTNATCAACACTCCCACCCAACTTAGTGTCATCTGCAAACTGACTGAGGGTACCCCTGATCCCCTTGGCCACATCACCAGAACTGGCTCCAGAACTGAGCCCTAGGCAACATCATTTGTAACTGGTCACTTACTGGATTCAACTGGAGACAACCACAACCACATAGAATCATAGAATCATAGAACAGTTACAGCTGGAAGAGACCTTGAAGATCGAGTCCAGCCCATGTCCTAGCCCTATCACCCAACTAAATGATGCTCCCCAACACAACATCCAGCTGTCTCTTAAACACCTCCAGGGACGGTGACTCAAGCACCTCCCTGGGCAGCCTGTTCCAATGGCTGACAACCCTTGCAGTTGGACACAGCCATCCAGCCAAGTTTTTACCATGAGATGCATGCACCTGTCCAAGCCACGAGCAGCCAGGCTCTCCAGGGCAATGCTCTGGGAGCATTCAGGAGCATCTTCAGAAGAAGAGGTAAGCAGCAGCCAGTGATGAGACTTCTGGAGAGCTGTTGTCATTCCCCACCACAGTTCCCACTCTCTGAGGGATGCTGTGTTGTTGGACACCTTAATGGCCTGGTATGCAGTGCATGAAGTGAAGACAACTTCAGTGGCTGGCTATTTACCAAGGATAGGATCATAGTATGGTTTGACTGTGAAGGGACCTTTCAAGGTCATCTAGTCCAACCCCCCCAGTGAGCAGGGGCATCTTCAACTAGATCAGGGTGCTCAGAGCCTCATCCAGCCTGACCTGGAATGTTTCCAGGGATGGGACATCAGCACCTGCAGGGCCATGAGCTAGGCACTTGCTTTTTTCATGACTGCAATGGTTAAATGGCATTTGAGGAGCTGACCTGACACTTGCAGTGGCCTCCCTGACCCAGAGGAGTCTATCAGGAGGAGGAAAGTGACATTGATGAGCTCCCCAAGAGAAAACAATCTCCTTGGAGCAAGCTGTTGAATGCTGTCCTGAGCTTCAAGAGCACCTGCTCCTTGGATGTGGAAAACTGAAGTGAAGGAAGGAAATGTCCTGGATGTTGTTCATCAGCAGAGCTTTACAGAGCTGTCTGAAGCCAGAGGAGATGGTTGTCTGCAGCAGACATGCCCTCAGGCAGAAGTCCTTAACATTCCTGTGCCAGTGTTCTGCTCTCAAGGGTGCTCTGTGATCTTAGTACCAAACCTGGAACAGCACAGTTTGGGTACTGAATATTCACTTGGAGGTTGTTTGCCCTGCAGAAAAGAACAGGATCATTGTCCCAGACTTACTCCAGGATCCAGTAAATCACATTCTCATGCCTCTAGAACCCAGGGAGGAAATATGGCAAGAACATTGACATTTTCTGTCTGAAAAGCAGCTTAGTTGTTAGGGTCAATCATCAAATTCCAGCCTGACATTTTCTATCTGCATCTTCATTCCCTGCCTGGCAGGGATTAAATAATGTAACATCAACTTTTAACATCATTGATAACCAATACCAGGAAAAATGTCACCTGGTTCAAAACATTCCATGAAATAACAGATTTCAGGCAGGATTCTCCTCATCACTGATGATGGGAGAGAGCTGAATTGGCGGGGGGGTGTAAAATGAGATGAGAACATCACTGAAGGTGATGTTGCTGTGGCTGAGGGAGAGCAGAAGCTGAGCAGATATGGGCTCAGTAGTGATGAGTGAGATCCATGCTCTAGTGAACTAGGAGACACTGCTCTGATGTCTTAGCAAAGCCCAGATCTCTTGAGGCATGCCAGGGTGGATTTCCAAGATGACTAGTCAGTCACAGATAAAAATTTGGGCCCCACTCTCCATTTTTGACACCAGGGGGACTGGGAACTCTCCCTTGGACTTGTAACTTTCCCTCAGGAAAAACAGGAAGAGGGAGCTGCAGAAACAATAGTCTTATAAATTTCTCATTACTTTTGTGCCCATCTCATTTTCTTTTTAGGGGGAGTGAGGGGAAGCAGAGATGTCTGACTTGAACAACAAGAAAAGCACTTTGGGATGTTGAACTTCATGTGACTGTGGCAGTTGTCCATCATCTGCCTGCCAATATCCTGTAGTCTCTGAGCCATTGGGGGTTTATTTGTTTTTCTATTGTAAATAGGTTGTAAATCACAGAATCATTAAGGTTGGAAGAGACCTCTAAGATCATCAGGTCAAGCCATACAATCCATCCTCTTGTAATGCTGACAGAAAGCAGCAACTTTCTCCTGATCCAGATCCACTCAAGGATTCACTTCTATCCACTTGTTGTTACAAGGATGAAATTAAATCTCTGTAAAATGATTGTAAAACAGAGACCTGGCTTCAAAATGTTTTATTCTTGTATCAGTAATTTTAGTTAGCAAACTGAACTTTTCTGTAGGTTCTCTTGTGTGCTGGGAGGGCCCTAGCCTGCTCAGGCTGCAAAGGAGAGGGCTTTTGGAAGATAGGGAGAGGGAAGAGAGAAAGCAAACAAATAAAGAAGGGGGAAAAGAAAGGAAGAAAGCCAGGAAAGCACAGGTTTATTTTTAGGAAATGTTTATTCTTAGCAGGGGCAAATCAGAGCCAGGTTGGATCCAGCCCAGCTCCTGTACACAGTGTTCTGATAAGCAGGTGTCCAGATACCCTTCAAGAGCCCAACACCCAGGGTGCAGGTTGGCCAACCTTCCCCTAGCTTGGTTCATCCCAGGTAAAGAGGCTGACTGCACCTTTGCTATTAATAACTGAGGTGGAAGGGGAAAACTGCTAAGTTTTAAGTAGTAGGCTCATGTTTTAAAGTCAAATAGTACCTGGCATATCCATGCATTTCCATCCCAATTACATTCGTGGCCTTCTTGCTTGAAATAGCTCATGTTGCAAAGATGAAGTAGGAAGTTACTGGAAAATCTCTAAATTGCTATCAAGGGAATTCATATTTCTTACCTAATTGTCACTGAGATGGATGCTTTGGGAATGCTGCCAAGGCTACCTTTGGGTTAGTAGCCACACTTGGAGCACATCTTACTGAAGTCATAGCAACTGGTGGTGAAGGGTAGGAGTGATCTTCTGTCCTACAGACTCAAGGATGAGCTGACACAGCTTGGCTTCAGTGCTCCTAGGGATCACACAGTGAACCTCTGGCCATGCAGGGAACTTTATACAGTGATTACATTGCTAGCTTGAGCCTGTGAGCCTTAAACTGCCTCAGGACACACTGCACCTCTTGCTGGAAGATAGTGCTCCCACTATGGAAAACTGCAGCAAGTTATAGCTTGGATGAGATAAGCCCCAAAGATACAGGCCCTTGCTGAGAGGATGCTCTGCTCACAGGGCTTCACATCCAGGAGGGAGGAACTGGACAGCACTGGTGAAGGAGTGCAGATACACTCCCTTGACCCTTTCTCTCCTGTCCCCCCTGGGAGCCAAAAGTGCTGACAGCAACTCTGGTTCCTATTTGTTTCCTCCTTCCTATCAGAGCACATGGCTGTCCCAGGCAGGAATCCTTCCACCCCTATCTGAAGGTCCTTGAGAGGTGTTAAGAGTAAACCAGGTGTGAACAGCACATGAAGTGGGCACACACAGGGAAGCTGAGGTGTGAAATCATCTCTGCTGTAAAAATAGAGCCAGGCTGTTGGCAGGAAGAGGTGTCCCTAGCAGATAAGCCCAACAGTGATCAGCAGGAGCTGGGGGTTTGTTTCATTAACACATCTCTCTGAGCTTCTTGACCTTATGAGGAAGGAGAGAGCTTGCAGTTTGTTCTTTATGAGTGAAAGAAATGCACCCCTCCTGATTCTGTGCAGAACAAGTAGCTCTAACCTCTGCTCATCACATAATGTGCTTAATTGGAATAGAGAATGAATGAGGGATTACTAGCTATTAATGATGCCATGAAAAAGCATGAGCTCCCTTTGTGTTTGATTTTGGAGGGCTTTATTGTGAAGGAGCTGAAGCATCCATCCAGAGAATCCTCTTTGATCATCCTTTGGCACCAGGAAGCTTGTCTGTGTGCTTGGGTTTAGAGTCAATGTTGTTCTCAGGTGACATGTTTATAAATCAAGGAGTTTTGGGGGGGAACTAAACCATCAATTGCAGTATGGGTTTGATAGGAACATCCCTCATGTATAACTGTCACACCACAGACTGCACAGCTGCCTTCAATCCAGAGCTCTCATTCACATCCCGTGGAGAGCAGCATATTACAAGCAGAAAGTGATGTTGCAGTGAAGCCCCAGTTCCTGTCTGTGTTCCTCTGTGATGTATGGCACAGCTGATGCAAATGTGGAGCTGGAGTGCAATAGAGAAGCCTCTTTGGCAACACAACCAAAGAGCATTAGCCTAACAGATCTATACTGAGAAAATAAAGATCTCCTCTGGATGGCAGCTCTTTGGCCTCCTGTTTGTTTGCTGTCTCACTCAATCAACTACTCTGCAAGTTCTAACATTTCTGCTTTGCTGCCAGAAAGGATAAAACATAAATTGGAATTACCACTCTCAACAGCTGCAGACTGTCTGGGGTAGGCAAACATGTCACAGAATGGTTCAGGTTGGAAGGGACCACCAGAGGTCATCCAGTCCAACCTCCCTGCTCCTCCAGGATCTGCTAGAGCACATTACTCAGCATCACCTCCAGCTGGGCTTGGAATCTCTCCACAAAAGGAGACTCCACAAGCTCTCTGGGCAGCCTGGGCCAGGGCTCTGCACCCTCACAGCAAAGAAGTTCTCCCTCATGTTTTAGGTGGAAGCTCCTGGGTTTCAGTTTGTGCCCATTGCCTGGTGTCCTAGTGCTTGGCCTCCAGGCACAGTCTGACAATCCCTTGTGGTCTCCTGTGCCCCTGGTGCCATAACTGTGCCCACAGAGGCAGCATTAAACCCATTGCCCACGGGAAAGTGTGGGGAGTGATAGCCATGTTCCTAGAATCCTTGGATGGGTAGGATGAGCTCATTAGCCTTCTGGCAGTCATCCTAGGAGAAGGACAACTCTGATTCCAAACCTGGGCAGATGGAGCTCGTTTAGCCCTGTGAGGCCTTCCAGCTAAGAGGTTAAACCTCCATCCTAAGGACTTGGCTGCCAGCGTCCAAGCTTGCTAGGCCCTGGCAGATGAACCTTAGGACTAAAGGGTGGGTCCAGCTCTGCACATGCTGTGTCTCACCTAAAATAAATCCATTGTGCATGCTCGAGGGTGCTATCTGCTATCCTCTTTTTATCAG
>VWZO01021518.1:81825-97379 GCA_013396975.1 Bucco capensis | reverse complement strand
GAGAGAGTCCAGCACAGGGCCAGCAAGATCCTGAAAGGAGTGGAGCATGTGCCCTAGGAGGACAGGCTGAGAGAGCTGGGTCTCTTCAGCCTGGACAAGAGGAGACTGAGAGGAGACCTCAGCAATGCTTAGAAATATGTGAAGGGTGAGTGTGAGGAGGAGAGAGCCAGGCTCTGCTCCATGGCATCCAATGGTAGGACAAGAGGGAATGGGAGCAAGCTGGACCACAGGAGGTTTAGTATTAAGCTGAGGAGAAACTTGTTTGCAGTTCAGGTGCCAGAGCACTGGCCCAGGCTGCCCAGGAGCCTGTGGAGTCTCCTTGTCTGGAGCCATTGCAGAGCTGCCTGGACACATTGCTGTGTGAGCTGGTCTAGGTGCTCCTGCTCTGGCAGGGGGGTTGCACTAGATGATCTTTCTAGGGCCCTTCCAACCCCTAGCATTCTGTGATTCTGTGACCATTCTCAGAAGGAGACAAGGAGGAAGAACTTTTTTCCTTTGAGGGTGCTGGAGCCCTGGCCCAGGCTGCCCAGGGAGCTGCTGGAGTCTCCATCTCTGGAGAGATTCCAAACCCAACTGGACACATCCTGTGCAAGCTGCTCTAGGTTCTGCTGCTCTGGCAGGGAGGTTGGACTAGATGATCTCCAGAGGTCCCTTCCAACCCCTAACATTCTGTATTTTTGTGATTCTGTGACAATGTTCTCCAGACCTTCTGGCAGAGGATGTTCTTGGGTCAATCCCATCTACCTTCTCCTTGTACCAGTGCCTGGTAGGAGAGATGTTTGCCTTCCCAGCCCTTTCTCACTCACCCTCAGGCTGAGAGCCTTGCCTGAGGAGCTCTGACTGACTCTGGGAGATGATTTGATCTAAAGCTTGCCAAAGCCCCCATCCATCTGCAGCCCTCACAGCAAGAAGCCTCTGTGCCTCCTTGTTTTAAAAGTAATTAACTCCAGGACTGGTTTGATTCTACAATTCCTGCCCAAAGCAGGAGCTTTCCTTGCTTTGGCCATCAGCTGGAGCTTGTCATCCTGATGCACCAAGCAGCAGGCCTGTGCTGCAGCCAGCAAGATGCCACTTAGCAATGAACATAGCACTGCTTGCTGGCACATAAGTGTCCACCTGTGAGGTTTGCTGGGAACACTCACATGCCTATGGGCCTCTGCCCTCTCTCTTGCCTCCCTTTCTCCTTCCCTGTGGCGTGGGACATCTCCCTCTTGACTGCTCTGGGAATTAATGATGCTGGTAAAATATTAATGCTCACCAGGGAGGCATTAAGGAGCTTTGTTATTGGGTAAGCTTTCTCCTTGCAGAGAGAACTCTCCCTGCTGCTCTCCCTTGGTAGTTTTCCATAGCCAGTCACGTCCCCTCAGCTCGACAGCTTTTCCTTGGGGAACCACCACTGTCTGCCTTTTCCCTGGCAGGCCTTGCAGGAGAGAAGGGCTGGGATTGAACAGCAGAGCCACACAAACACTCACAGAGCCAATGCCTCCCCCAGCCTGCATTCCCAAGCAACTCACAGAGCCTCAGAAGCACAGTCATGCCTGGAAAGAACTTACCCTGAGTATTACACAGCACAGGGCATATTTTAGAGTCCTTTTTCCTTCCTTTTCTCCCCCTCTTCAAGGTCGTCCTGGCTTTGATTGATGGGTTTGGAGCCCATCTTTCATTCTCTCCCTTGAACAGCTGCCTGGAGCAATGCTCACCAGGAGTCAGGCAGAGGCAGTGTGCAGATCTCCTGGGGTTTGCAGGGCCACATGCTGTGTGTGAAATGATCATCAACGGGCAGAGAGGACACAGCTTCCTGCTGCTGTGCTCTTTGGGGTCTGAGCTGTTTGTGCACATCCCCAGGCTCCATCACACACCCCAAGCTCCATCATACACACAGGTTCCAACACATCCCCAGGTTCCATCACACCCCCAGGCTCCAGCACATCATAGAATCCTAGAATGGGCAGGTTGGAAGGGACCCTAAAGATCATCTAGTTCCAACCTCCCCGCACNTCTGGGCTGTGAATATACATTGCTGGCTCATCTCCAGCTTTTCATCTCTCATGACCCCCAAGTCCTTCTCTGCACTGCTGCTTACAATGAGCTCTTCACCCAGTCTGTACTCATATCTAGGGTTACTGCTACCCAAATGCAGGACCTTGCATTTTGACTTATTAAACTCCATTTTATTCTCTTGGGCCCACTCTTGGAGTTTATCCAGATCCCTCTGGATGGCATCCTGCCCTTCTGGCATATCAACCACAGCACTCAGCTTCATGTCATCCGCACACTTGCTGAGGGTGCACTCCATATCTATGTCCAGGTCGTTAATGAAGATGTTGAAGAGCACAGGTCCCAAGACAGAGCCCTGAGGGACCCCACTCATCACTGCTCTCCACCTGGACAGAGAGCCACATCCCCAGGCTCCATCACACCCCAGTGCCTGGGTATGTTGTCTCTCTGCTGCAGAGCCTGTGCACCACTACAAGAGGCACATCAGATGCCAGGGTAAATTGCTGTGGGTGTGACAGCTCAAGGCACTCCCAGTGCTAAGGAATCAGGGCTCACTTCTTGCCTTTCAAATGTGTGCTCAGATGAAGATCCATCACAGAGCAGCCAGGTCTCCACACAGGAAGCCTTGGTGCTGTTTGGCAAGCAGCCTGAAACCCAGTTTTGGTCTGGGCTCTCAGCTTTTCCCATCTTCAGCTGGTTTGGAAGGCTCTGATTGTCCCTGAAAGGAGGGATTGCCATGTCTGAGGCCAAGGAGGGCACCTCCATCTAGCTCAGGCTCTGAGGTGGTGCAGCAGGAGCATGTTCTTCCTTCTTACTCAGTATAATTAGAGGTCTGATGAGCCCCCACCAACAGCTCCATACCAATAGCAGCTCTTCCATCTTTCCAAGCAGGGTTAGAGCTCTCACATCTTTACACACATTGCAGCTCAACCTCTTGCTGAAGCAATGCCAGAGCTTCTGTCTGCATCTCCATCCTGATGCAACATAGAGTCATGGAATCATTATGGTTGGAAAGGCCTCTGAGATCAAGCCCATCCATCCACCCAACACTTGGCACTAAAGCACATCCTCAAGCAACACAGCTACACATTTCTTGAACTCTTCCAGGGATGGTGATCTTCTGAGAGGCAGTTCTTTAGGCTTAAAGCACCAACTTGTGTGGGTACCAACTTCCCCAGTGACTGCAGGGATCATCTTCTACTGTGCATGGTAGGATGCAAACTAGGAGCTTCTTTCTTCTATGAGTAAATCCTATTTCAGCTCACTTAAAACACTTCACACACACAAAAAAAAGCTTGCACCAGCTTTCCCTTGGAAGCAGGGAGATTGTTGTCAAAGCCTCAGGAAACCCCTTTGATGTGGGGCAGACAACTGGGAGAGGTGGTAATGAGATGCTGGGAGAGCTTCAATCACGAGTGAGGGATGTCAGCACTTCTGAAGCTGACAGAGCAGCACATTGTCAGGCCTGTCGTGCTGTCAGCTCTGCACTGACAAACCAAAAGGCTGAGGAAATGGCTGATGAAAAGCTCACAGAGGCCCCTGACTTCAGTGCTTCAGGGCTTGCACATTTAGGGAAACCTTTTGTTGATCAGCAGCTGAGGGAGCAAACACACTCAGACCAGGTTCTTATGCCCACCTGACTGATGCTGGTACAGTGCAGGACTCCATGGAGTCCCTTTCTGCAGCCTCTTCAAAGCCTAGATCCTCTGGGGCAGGAGCTGTGTCCTCCTCTTCTTGCACAGCTCAGAATAGAAAGGGATTTCAGTCTGGGGTGGAGCACATTGCTATCACAGTTATAAATACAATAGCAGTGACAGAACTGGCTGATAAAATGGCTTTGTGCCCAACCACATTAAATAAGGACTTTAATTGAAGCTAAAGAAGTAATGAACTGGAGCTGGAGATTGCAGAGGGAGATTGTTTCCAGGTCCTGCTTATTAATAGTCAGCTTTGCCTCCCTTGTGTTGCCAACCATGGGCCACCTCTGTGGGTTTTCCAGCCAGGACCTAGTTTGGGGGATCTAGTCTCACCCATCTCACAGCTGAGGACAAGCAGGGCAGTCAGCTCCAGCACCTTTGGGTGCTCACCCACTGCATTCAGCTCCAGCACCTCTGGGTGCTCACTAACTGCATTCAGCTCCAGCACCTCTGGATGCTCACTCACTGCATTCAGCTTCAGCACCTCTGGGTGCTCACCCACTGCATTCAGCTCCAGCACCTCTGGGTGCATCACCCACTGCATTCAGCTCCAGCCCCTCTGGGTGCTCACTAACTGCATTCAGCTCCAGCACCTCTGGATGCTCACTCACTGCATTCAGCTTCAGCACCTCTGGGTGCTCACCCACTGCATTCAGCTCCAGCACCTCTGGGTGCATCACCCACTGCATTCAGCTCCAGCACCTCTGGGTGCTCACTAACTGCATTCAGCTCCAGCACCTTTGGGTGCATCACCCACTGCATTCAGCTCCAGCACCTCTGGGTGCATCATCCACTGCATTCAGCTCCAGCACCTTTGGGTGCATCACCCACTGCATTCAGCTCCAGCACCTCTGGGTGCTCACTCACTGCATTCAGCTCCAGCACCTCTGGGTGCTCACTCACTGCATTCAGCTTCAGCACCTCTGGGTGCATCACCCACTGCATTCAGCTCCAGCACCTCTGGGTGCTCACCCACTGCAGCTTGAGGACTAGCCACTCTTTGATATTTAACCTCACCCCTCCCACCCCTCACCTCTCCCACAAATGCTCCCACTGCACGTTGTTCCCAGGTACAGTAAATCCTCCTGCAGTCAGGAGACAACATGACTGAGCTTCCTGGTACCAGCTTGTCATAGGAATTCTGTTAGCTATGTGATGCTGAATGCTTTCCTTGCTGTCTCCTAGCATCTAGCCAGACAAAAAAATGTTGCCTGAGAGTGGTTGCCTTCTGTGGAGCTATCATGAGAATAGAAACACACTGAGTGCATCCTCCAAGCCAAATTCCTCTTTGGCACAGCTCTGCTGGGTTCATGATAGGCAGGAGCACAGCTCAGCATCCCTCATGGAATAAGGCAGAAGGTTAGAGCTGAGCTTTGAGCTGGGCTAAGACTGGCTCTAAATCACAAATACAGATTATGGGCAAGACAGATTTCTTCCTTCTTTATTCTTCTCCTAACCAAATCCTGCTGGTAACTCCAAATCTCTCTCAGGAATGCTGCCTGCTGCAAGTGTAGGCACCAGGGAGAAAAACAAACAAAGGATGGTTGTGTGCTGGGATTGCTACTTGATAAATAAAGAAGAGCCTCCAGGTTCTCATTAAAAAGTGCCATGTTACCTTTTAATTCTTTGTTTAATGAAACCCTTTCTTCCTGCAAGAGAAGAGAATTACCTTTTCCTAAGTGGGCTTCTTCATGAAAAAATCATTTCCATGTTTTCATTGCATTCCTGAACAAGAACTCAAAAGTGAAATATGCTTCTTGCCTCCCCTGGCATTCTGCAAAAGGGGAAAAAGAGGACAAAAAGAGAGAAAACATCAACTCTCAACACATATTTTTGAGGCCAAACAGGATATATATAATATATAAGCTTTCTCATTTGTGAGTTGCTAGGAATTAAGTTGGTATTTCTCTAAGGCCTCCAAATCCCACTCAGGCACAGTCTGACAATCCCTTGTGGTCTCCTGTGGCCCCTGGTGCCATAACTGTNAAAGCCTAGCCATACCTATACCAAATCCCACTGCATTGTTTTTGGTGGATGTTCAGCTGCCCAGGCCCACAGGATGCCCACCAAGGGACAAGAACAAAGCAATGGGGCTCTGGTCACAGGGGGACCCTGACCTGCTACCCTTGCCAAGCCCTCAGGAGCCCTCGCTGTTGATTGCTGCTGAGAGAGCAGGAGTTGGAGAGGAAGGTGTGGAGGTAGTTGAGCTATTTTTGTTCTCATTTTTGGTTAGATTTTTTTTTCCCCTGTGATGAAAAGTATGGGTTGGAGTTGTTTTTTGTGATGAAGTCTCCTGATGTGCTTCTCCTTGACTTCTCTGCTGCTCAGCTTGTTGCTGTGAGCTTAGGAGGACTTCAGTGCTGCCTTCTGTCTTGCTTCCAAGAGGAAAAAGAGCAACAGCCATGGAGGAGAAAAATGGTAAAGGGAAGGAATTTGCATGCTGCCCTTATTTTTGTATGCAGAAAGGAAGTTGGCTTTTTCCTGAGGTCTGCAGCTTTCTGAGGTCTTATGCTTCTGAAGAGGCACATTGGGTTTTTCCTTGGGGTTCCCAGTGCCTTCCTTGAGGCAGGGTTTGTCCAGACCTTCTGCTGGCAGTGGTTGCTGCAAATTGTTTGCTGTCTTTTGTAGAGTGGTGTGTGCATTAGCACCAGGCAATGACCAAACCCATGTGCTGTCTTTGTTGGGAGATGCTTTTTGCTTTGCTGAGTGATCCCTGTTCCTTGCACTGAAATATGTAGGAGCCTAGAACAGCTCTCCTGTTCCAGCCCTGTGACTCTTGCTAACAGTTCTGCCTTGCTGGCCCACAACCCCCTTCCCTTCTGTATTTGGAGTACTTGTTGGCCTCAGCAATCTTATGACCTGTGTCTAATGCTTCATGATTTTGTGTTTCAGGGGCTGGAGTCACCATCAGCATTTGTAAAGAGAGGCAAACTGAAGCACAGAGCAGAGAGGTAATGTGATTAATGTTTCAGAGCAAGTCTTTAGTGCAGCTTGCTCTGAGAACTTTCCATCAGCCCTGTGCCCCCTCTGCTGAGCTCTCTGACCTCTTCCTCAGCTACTGAGCAGGGCTGTGGGAGCACAAAACCATAACCATTACTTGCTGGCTCTCTAGGTGCTCTAGAAAGCACTAAGGGCCTGGCCCAAAAAGCTGATGAGCTCTTGCCCATGGCTGCCCTTGGCCTTGGTAGCATTCTCTGTCTTGCCTGTGAGGAGGAGAGCTGAGGCACAGAGCTGCTGGCTCCTCTGTTGGAAGCTGTGCACTGATTGTACTGAGAGGTAGTGGGTGGCAGAGCAGATTCTTGCTCATCTCTTGGCATAACTGGCATTCAAGTGGCTTGTGGCATTTCTCCTCATCTTCTTTGGTTACCAGAAGGGCAGCACCTTCCAAAGGCTTTGTCCCCTGTTTGCATTGTCCTGCTTTTAATGGTTATAAGCTGAAGGAGGGGAAATTTAGATTGGAGATTATGAGGAAGTTCTTAACCTGGAGAGTGGTTAGGCACTGGCACAGGTTGCCCAGAGAGGTTGTGGCTGCTCCATCCCTGGCAGTGTTCAAGGCCAGGCTGGATGCAGCCCTGGGTGACCTGGGCTAGTGATTGGCATCCCTGCTCAGTGTGGGGAGGTTGGAACTAGATGATCTTTAGGGTTCCTTCCAACCTGAGCCATTCTAGGATTCTATGATTCTTTAGCCACCCAGAAGCAATCATCTCTTCCTCTTCCCCCTCCCACATTCAGGAGGAAGCTGACTTTCAAGCTGACTGAAATCCCTGACAGGAGAATTTCCACCCTGCTGGGATCATGAACCTTTCTGCTCTCCCAGTATTCCCAGTTAATAGGTAGTTTCTTTTTTGTTGCTTTTTTGGTGTTGTGGTTTTTTCTAGTTTATTTATGGAGGCTCTGTGTCTCCTCTCCAACTCCCCTGGTGCACAGACACTGCCTCCCAGGGAGCCTCAGCAGGGGCCTGATGGATGGGGACATCAGATGTCACCACCATGGAAATCACCAGTGACACCAGATGGTTTTTGTTAGTAACCTGCATGCAGTTAAACCAGGACAAGGAAATAGGAAGTTTCCTACCTCTTTTCCTATAGGGAGAAGGCATAAGGAGACTGCTAGGAGATGTTCCATCAGCCCAGGGGTAGGGAGGCTTTGGATTTAGGAGCATTGACCCAAGCTATGCCACTGGCTGGGGGTTCATGCAGTGCCACAAAGTGATTTCTAAGTAGGTCAAACACAGGCTTCTTGAAAGTGCTGGAATGTGTCTGTGCAAGACACAGAACCACAGAATGTTAGGGGTTGGAAGAGACCTCTGGAGATCATCTAGTCCAACCTCCCTGCCAGAGCAGGATAGTCAGCCTGGGTGCAAATCTATCAGCATTTACTCCAGTCTTTAATGGCTGATATATCATTTTAACTGTCATTAAAAGGATACTTAATTGTTCCCCTGACTTGGCGGATGACACCAAGCTGGGAGGCAGTGTCCATCTCTTGGAAGGAAGGAAGGCTCTGCAGAGGGACCTGGACAGGTTAGGTGAATGGGCAATGACCAACGGTATGAAATTCAACCAGGCCAAGTGCAGAGTCTTACACTTTGGCCACAACAACCCCATGCAGCGCTCCAGGCTGGGAGATGAGTGGCTGGAGAGTGGCTCAGCAGAGAGGGACCTGGGAGTACTGGTTGATAGCTGAACATGAGCCAGCAGTGTGCTCAGGCAGCACGGAAGGCCAATGGCATCTTGGCCTGGATCAAGAATAGTGTGACCAGCAGGACTAGGGATGTGATTCTCCCCCTGTACTCTGCACTGGTGAGGCCTCACCTTGAGTACTGTGTCCAGTTCTGGGCCCCTCACTTCAAGAAGGATGTTGAGGTGCTGGAGAGGGTCCAGAGGAGAGCAACGAGACTGGTGAAGGGGCTGGAGGGGAAGCCATATGAGGAAAGGCTGAGGGAACTGGGACTGTTCAGCCTGAAGAAGAGGAGACTCAGAGGTGACCTTATAGCCCTCTACAACTACCTGAAGGGAAGTTGTAGTCAGGTAGGGGTTGGGCTCTTCTCCATGGCAGCTAGTGACAGGACAAGAGGCCATGGCTTGAAGCTGCAGCAGGGGAGGGTTAGACTGGACATTAGGAAGCACTTCCTCACGCAGAGGGTGATTGGGCTCTGGAATAGGCTGCCCAGGGAGGTGGTGGAGTCACCGTCCCTGGAGGTGTTTAAGAAAAGATTGGATGTGGCACTGAGTGGCATGGTTTAGATGTTGGGTGTATAGGGTCATAGGCTGCACTTGATGATCCTGGGGGTCTTTTCCAGCCTTAGTGATTCTGTGAAGCACACACTGTATCTACCAAGCAGGCCCAACATTCCCAAGAGAAGAGCTCTTTCCTGGGCTGACCACCTGCTTCCATTACTCTTCAGCTGGGTTGAAGTTTCTTTGGGTGCCTTTTCTTCTGGCCCCAACATCAGATCTTTTGTGTCCAACCAGGAGCAGCTCTCCTGAAAAGAAGAACACCCCAAAATATCCAGGAACAGGCAATCCAGTGCACCCTTTCCAGTCCTTTAGTCTTTAGTTAATTGTCTCTACCAGGAGTTTGTGCTTCATGGGATTGATCATGGTGCATCACAGAGGGTTCCTAGGCAGTAATGGCAATGGAGTTCCTACAACAGGGAGATGAATTTGTTGTGTCAGCCATCTGTTGGGTGGAAAGGCATGTGAGGATGCAGGCAGCCCAGCCATTCCCTGTTCATCAGGATAAATAGTATGCTGGGAACATGCAGAGGGTGGTGGCTTCTGTTCCTTTGCAGATGGTACAAAACACACCAGCAGGATCTAAAAGCAAGAAGTGTCTGGCCAGGAGCAAAATCAAGGAGAGAATGTGCACAACATGATGTAGGCTTCTAATTTCCAAAAGCTCTGATTCAAGCTGCTGAGTGCTGCTGTGGAGCATGGAGCTCCTCTTGTTGTCCCATGGTGAGATTTGTCTCTTCCTTATCTAGTTCCAGCCTTCAGATTTCCCATTGCTGACCAGGTTTCTCCCTCCAGATTTATCATCCAGTTTCTTTTTCCAGTCTGTCTCTCTCTATCCCTTCCTTGTCTTGCTTTGATTCCCTAGGGCTGCAATCTCCCCTCCTGCTCTGCTTGCTCTCCATGCCCCATGTCCTCCTCCCTGACTCTCTGCTCAGGTATTTCCAGTTCCTTCCATTCCTCCATATGTTCTGCAGCTTCTCATCAGATGTTGTTATTCCTTCCACCCCCAAACCATTCTCCTCTTTTCCCTCTGGAGTGTCTCTCTGTCCCTTTGCCTCTGATAGGATCTAGTCTGAGGGAGCCCTGTGGGAAGACTGCAGGAGTGGGAGATGCTCACTGCTGTCTTCTTCAGGGCTTTGCTCACTGTTGTCTTCTCCAGAGCTTTGCTCACTGTTATCTTCTCCAGGGCTTTGCTCACTGTTATCTTCTCCAGGGCTTTGCTCACTGTTGTCTTCTCCAGGGCTTTGCTCACCAAAGGTGTTTTGGCATTGCTCTCTGGAAAGGGAGGAATCTGATGCTATTTTGGAAGCTTCAAGGCAAATCCTCCTTTCAGATGCATTGCTTTGTGCCCAAGCAGACAGGTAGGCATGTCTGGATGCAAATAGGATGATGTTTCATTGCCCAAGAGGTGAGATTGATTTCTGGCTTTGCTAGGGAATCCTGCTGTACTTTTGGGATGGGCTCTAGGCAATCTTTTTCCATGTCTCCACAGTTTAGGTTTTTATGGAAGCCTCCTTCTGTTTAATGTGGCTGTAGTTAAGTTATAAATTAATAATCCCTGCTGCTGGAGTGCTGGGGAGCAAGATGGCTTTCCTGAATGGAGCTGTAAATAATTCATGCTATTAAATGACTTCTGTTCCCCATCCACAGCTCCTTTACCTGCTGTGACTACAAATACTCCTCTCTGCACTCAGAGGAGGTGTTGGACTATGCCAAGCATGAGAGCTCTGTGTCTGTCAGAAGGAGCCTTTACCCCTGAGAATGGATCCAGACTCCTTTGACAAAGAGGACCAGAAAAATCTGCTTTGTTAAATAACCACAACACTCTTTACAGGAAACTCTCTGTACTCTTTGCTTGGGCAGAGTTTTCCTCATGGGTTTTCAGATCCTGGGCAGATTCAGGTTGTGAGAGATGGAGTTTCCTTGTAAACCACAGTGCTGAGGCTTTTCCAAGTTCAATGTCTCTCTTTTTAGAGCTTTTCTGGGATGATTTCAGCCATCTGTGCCTCAATTTCCCTGCCTGCACACCAGGAATGAGAGGAATTCTTCTCTGATTCACAGGCAAATTCTGCAGAGCTTCGACTCTATTAAAATTCCCTCTATGTATGTTTCTCTGGAAAGCAAAACAATGGCAACTAGTCACAGAATCAGAGAGTGTTAGGGGTTGGAAGGGACCTCTAGAGATCATCTAGTCCAACCACCCTGCAAGAGCAGCAGAACCTAGAGCAGGTTGTCCAGCCAGTCCTGTCCCTCTCAGCTTTGAGATGGCTACGTGGTCATCAGCTTCTCTGTGCTGCAGTGAACAGAGAAGGGAATGACAGAAGTCACAGAATCACAGAGCCACAGAATCAGTAAGGTTGCAAGAGACCTCTAATATCATCAAGTCCAACCATACCTATCACTCCCATGCCACTAACCCATGGCCCTAAGGAGAGCATTTAGATGTTTCTTAAACCCCTGCAGGGATAGTGACTCCAGCACCTCCCTGGGCAGCCTGGGCCAAGACTTAACAACCCTTTCAGGAAAGAAATTCCTCCTTATATCCAATCTAAACCTCCCCTGGTGCAACTTGAGGCCATTTCCTCTCATCCTCTCACTGTTAACCCTGGAGAAGAGACCTACCCCCAGCTCACTGCAACCTCCTGTCAGGGAGCTGTAGAGAGAGCTAAGGTCTCCCCTGAGTCTCCCCTTATCCACACTAACCAACCCCAATTCCTCCACAGTTAAAGTGAAAAAGGGTAAGAAGAAAAATAATCCTGACTCTAATATCTATTTTACAAGATTTTCGTGGAGAATCTTTACATTGTTTTCACCTTTTTGATGCAAACTCCCTGATGTTCCCAAGAGCTGTGATGGCGCTCTATTGCCTCTGCATTAACAACTGATTTTGGACCACACTAGTGATGCTGTTGCTGGTCTAGTGTTGTTGGTTCTTTGTTTTCCCTCAGCCATGCTGCTGCTTTTGTCTTGCATGTGATCAGCCAGGGAGGACTGTGCTCTTCCATCTTCTCCCTGTGTGCCAACAACCTGATCAGCTGACAGTAAGTAATATTTATATGCTTTTCTACATCATACATAACCTGTAAAGCTGTTTTATTGCCAAGCTACCATCATCTATTATCTAGAAGCAACTGGAAAAAATTGTTTTAGCTTGATATATAAATATTAATGAGAATTCTGAAGCTTGTTTTCCTGCAGAAAACACCTCCATTTAGCTCAGACTCCAGTAGAGCTGGAAAAGATGTTATTCTGTACAAGTCTATTTAGGAGACCTCCCAAGCAAGGATGTCTCTGTACAAATAACAAGTGCTATTAGTTTGGGGCCAATTGATTCACTGGAAAGGCTTCTGGAAAAAAACCCTCTCAGCATATTGGAAATCACTAATGGGAGGTGGAAAGGGTTTGGCTGATGTTTATTGGGGCAAATGGAAAGGAAACAAGATAGAAGTTGTCATGCACTGAAGAAAATGAGATAGGTGCTCAGTAACTTCTGAGTTGTTAGTTGGTTATGAGGCGAGTTCCCTTGCTCTCTATTCTGGTTAAAAACTAGGTTTCTGTAAGCCTGGGAGAAGCATTTCTATGTATTACAGAATCACAGGGTTCGCAGGGTTGGCAGGGACCTTCAAGCTCCTCTATCCCAACCCCTGTGCCTGCCCTGGGCAGGGACACCTGGCACTAGAGCAGCTTGCTCCCAGCCCCAGCCAGCCTGGCCTGCAACACTGCCAGGGCTGGGGCTGCCACCACCTCTCTGGCCAACCTGGCACAGTTGAAGGAGCTGAGAATATTGTGATCCCAAGTCTGGCACCTAGCTACCCTTTGCTAGCAATTAATCTGTTTGCTCTGGTTAAGCTTTATACTGAGATGTGCAACTGATGTCCAGCAAGTGCCCAGTTGGTCTTGTAGATGTTCTGGTATCAACTGGGAACACAGAGGAGTGGCCACTGCAGGAGAGACACCTCTTGTCCCAGTCAGTCAGTTGGAGGCAAAGTGATGGAGCTCCTCAGCAAGAGAAGGGCTGAGAGCATCTCCCTTAGAGATGATGCTCATGGCTCTGTGAGATGCTGCAGACAGGCACCAGGGGTTGCTCAGCAGGGCAGGTGATTGTTGTCTTGCTTTGGGTTTGGTGCTGTGTTCTTAGAGGCTCCTCTAGCTTTAGCAGGCTGTGCAGTGCTGCTTGCCCAAAGCATGGGCTATAATGACAGATGAGGAACCATGCTCTCTCCTAACCTATTTAAGTGACTTCATTAACATTGGATTTTACTGAGCATGTCAGGCTTGGAGACACACTGTAAGAGAGAAATATAATCTAATAGGAAGGAATAGACCTCTCTGGAGCAGTCAAGCTGTGAGAAGGGAAAAATGCAGGTTAGACAAGTGAACTGATGCACTGGGGAAGGAAATTGTCACACTCTTCTCCTTCCCCACTCCAAAACCAAACAGTAGAATTCCCCCTCCATCTTGCAGTGTTATGGCAATAGTTAAATGGCATAACCAGTGAGCATCTTCTGCAGAGATTAAAAGGACTAACAAAGTCAAAGGTGATGGCAACAGAGGGGAGAGGCAGCGGGAGGCTGAGGAAGGGCAGAGTCAGCTGGGATGGAGATGTAGGTAACCCTAAAAGCCACTGATGAGTTGTCTGGATGTGTCTGGGTGTCCTGTGGGCTGTGGGAGTTCCCAGTCTGCTTGCCTTGAAATGGAAGCAATTTAATCTTTAAAAATACTAATGAAAGAGCAAAGTGTAAATGAGACCTTCTGGCAGGCTGACGGGGCTGCAGCCCCAGAGCCAGACACACATGCTAGGATGACAAATGAGGTCATTAAAGTAAATAGTGTAAATTGAGTTTTGGCAGTGGGTAGGAATCCTTATGATGATGGAGGACATTAATATGGGAAGGAGAAAAAAAGGGGGGTGGAAGAATTCACTGGTGACAAGCTTATCTGGGGCAGAGAAGCAGTGTAATTTGGTAGCAGCTCCAGCTATCTACTTCATTGCAAGGCAATGAGCCCATTTCATTTAGCAAGGACTTCAGCAGGGCATGTTTGAGAAGTGTATTAAAGATTATAAAGTGTTGCCTCACTAAACAGCATCCAGGATGCTACTTGACTCAGAGATGTTCTTTCCTCATTCAGTTTGTTCTGTGACTGTACAGGGGTGCTTTGCATACAGATTCTCTTTCTTTTCTGAGAGTTTCTTCTTATGGGTATTTAAAATCATAGAATCCTAGAATGGGCAGGTTGGAAGGGACCCTAAACATCATCTAGTTCCAACCTCCCCACACTGAGCAGGGATGCCAATCACTAGCCCAGGTCACCCAGGGCTGCATCCAGCCTGGCCTTGAACACTGCCAGGGATGGAGCATCCACAACCTCTCTGGGCAACCTGGGCCAGTGCCTAACCACTCTCTGGGGAAAGAACTTCCTTCTAATCTCTAATCTAAATTTCCCCTCCTTCAGCTTATAACCATTCCCCCTTGTCCTATCACAGTCTGACCTCCTAAAAAGTCTCTCCCCTTCTGTCCTATAATCTCCCTTTAGGTACTGGAAAGCTGCTATAAGATCTCCTCGAAGCCTTCTCTTCTGCAGGCTGAACAATCCCAACTGTCTCAGCCTGTCTTCCTAGGGGAGGTTCTCCAGTCCTTTAATCATCTTTGTGGCCTCCTCTGGACTCGCTCCAACAGCTCCACATCTTTTTTATGCTGAGGAGCCCAGAACTGGATGCAGTACTCCAGGTGAGGCCTCACAAGCACAGAGTAGAGAGGCAGAATCACCTCCCTAGCCCTGCTGCTCATGCCTCTCCTGATGCAGCCCAGGATGCAGTTGGCTCTCTGGGCTGTGAGTGCACATTGCTGGCTCATATCCAGCTTTTCATCTGGGCAAATCTGAGCATTTGATGATCTTTGAGCATGGGTAGTGCAAAACAGTGTTAAAGGACTGTGGTAGCTGCTTCTCACTGACCACTAGGCAGCTCTGGACTTCTGCATTTGGTCTTCTGATGTGCTCTGTTAAGTGCTGGTGGCAGAATGTGTGGGTATCTTGCCCAGCACAAGAGCTGCTAGCCTCTTCTACAGCTGTGGTGAGCATTATATCCTTGAGCATGGATCCAAGCTAGAGGAGGGGAGATTTAGGTTGGCTGTTAGGCAGAAGTTGTTGGCCAGGAGGGTGCTGAGCCACTGTGCCAGGTTGCCCAGAGAGGTGGTGGCAGCCCCAGCCCTGGCAGTGTTGCAGGCCAGGCTGGCTGGGGCTGGGAGCAAGCTGCTCTAGTGCCAGGTGTCCCTGCCCAGGGCAGGCACAGGGGTTGTG
Organism: Bucco capensis; assembly: GCA_013396975.1. NCBI lineage: Eukaryota > Metazoa > Chordata > Aves > Piciformes > Bucconidae > Bucco > Bucco capensis. The sequence goes on along the minus strand of VWZO01021518.1, from coordinate 82,147 downwards.
ATAGAGGAGCTTGAAGGTTCCTTCCAACCATGACAATTCTGTGATTGTATGATTACTGGGTAGTTCCTAACCCTGTGTATGAAACTTTGGGGATTCTTTTCTTCCTCAATTGACACTTGAAGTAAATCCTTACTCCTGTAAGAGCAGATGTGGCTTGTAAGTCAGGGCATTGTCCTGGCAGCCTGGAGAAGTGTGGATTGGGAGACTGTGAAGTGAGATGGATTGGGAACTGGCTGAAGGACAGTTGGTGGTTGGTGGAGCAGAATCTAACTGGAGACCTGTGACTAGTGGTGTGCCCCAGGGGTCAGTGCTGGGGCCAGGA
>VWZO01021518.1:69252-81802 GCA_013396975.1 Bucco capensis | reverse complement strand
AGGCTGAGAGAGCTGGGTCTCTTCAGCCTGGACAAGAGGAGACTGAGAGGAGACCTCAGCAATGCTTAGAAATATGTGAAGGGTGAGTGTCAGGAGGAGAGAGCCAGGCTCTGCTCCATGGCATCCAATGGTAGGACAAGAGGGAATGGGAGCAAGTTGGACCACAGGAGGTTTAGTATTAAGCTGAGGAGAAACTTGTTTGCAGTTCAGGTGCCAGAGCACTGGCCCAGGCTGCCCAGGAGCCTGCGGAGTCTCCTTGTCTGGAGCCATTGCAGAGCTGCCTGGACACATTGCTGTGTGAGCTGGTCTAGGTGCTCCTGCTCTGGCAGGGGGGTTGCACTAGATGATCTCTCTAGGGCCCTGCCAACCCCTGACATACTGGGATACTGTGATACTGTGAGCCCTGAGCATTGCTGTCCTCTGCTACTGGCCTTTTTGTGGCCTGGGGCATCTCTGTCCCTGTTTCCACACCTCTCTAATGAAACTAGTGGTGCTAAACTGGTGCAAAGGCATCTTGAAGATGTGACTAGTTATGTATGTTCCTATTAACACACTAGTTCTGCATTTCCAGTTCTCACTTTCTGTGCTACTCCTTACCTGAGTATAAGCTACTTGTGAGTTTGTGAAACACAGATTTCAGCTTAGAGCTCTCTGCTCTCAAGCTCTGTGCTGGAGCCAGGTTTTTCTACATCCTCCTGAAACCTCCAGCAGAGATGATAAGCTGTGGTTGGGCCATGGATGAACATGCTTTCAAGTGATGGCTGATACCATGATGGTAAGGAGAGGCACAAAGATGTGACCCAGCCAAGGGGAACCAGCACACAAGGGAAGGATAGAGCTGGTGAGCAAACCCACAGCTTGGGATCTGCATCACCCTGACACTGAGTGTGAGTCTCACTGGTGAGCTGATTGCCTGTGCAGAGAGATTCTCTTATCTTCACTGTTGGAAGGACCAAGTCCCACAGGGTGAATCTGGGCAGAAAGGAGAATGGGAGCTCATAGCTGTTCAACCATCCTGAACTATCAGAGAGGCTGTTGTGTGTGGACATTGACTTTTCTGAGCCCTTCTTCACATGGTAGTAGAGATTTGCATGGGCTGTTAAAAGGAATAAGCACTGAAGCTCTTTGTGCTGAGAGTGGCACTGCAGTTGTGGGAAGGAGGCAAGTTGAAGGCTTCAGGAGAGCTCAAGGTATTTGCATGATCAGATTCTGCTGGGTATGGGCTTGGTCATTTCCATTTCATCCTAGCAGCTCTTGTGATTGCAGCAGGATGAAGTAATGCTTCTGGAGGGCTTTGCTGCCTGCAGTCTGAGGAAGTGCTGTAGTGAGGATGGAGGAAGAGCAGGGAAATGGGATGTGAAGGAGCTCAAGTAGCACTTAACGGGATGAGAGTCCAGCCAGGCCAAAGAGAGCTGTGCCAGGTACTGTGAGGAGAGCTCTAAAAGCACAGTTCCCTAGCAGTGTGTCTGCAGCTCCTGTAGGACACACATCCAGAGGAGTTCTTTTATGTGCTGGGAAGTAAGGAGAGCTATGCAATGCCATCAGCAGAGAGTGGGGCAGGCTGTGGGCTGACTGTTGGGTCTCTCACCCCAGAGCTGGTTGCTGTCACAGTGTGACACTGAGCCTTGTCTCCTGCCAGCTTGTGTCTGCTGGTGGGACTCCAGCACGGTCACACAGGTCAGTACAGAGCTCAGCACACTGTGGAGCTGTTTTGCTCCTTCAGAGCAGCAAACACTTAGAGTTGAGGTGGTTTTCCTCTCTAGTCTCCAGGGCAAGCCCAGTGTGGATGCTTTGAGATCAAGACATTGCTCAACAGGGTCTCCCTGTTGTAACCTGGTAGGTTTGTGCCTGGACAGGCTGAGAGGTGTGCAGAGGGAAACTGTATGAACTTCAACAAGCCCTTTTTTTATTATTTTTCCTGCAAAGCTCTCAGCTCAGGCTCTGGCAGCTCCTTCTGACAAAGCCCAGGGAAGCATGAAGTAGAGTTGTTGAAGTCTGATAGCTAATTTGCTTAGTTCTTGCCTCTGTTTAATTACTGCAGCCTGAAAGTCTGCTCTGCTTTTCTGGCAGTGGCTGAGCACAAGCTGAACTTGCATCAAAGGGCAAGAAATGCTTCTTGCAAATGAGGAGTGGAGAAAAGTGCTAATTCATGTATCTCTGGGAAAAGGACTTGGAGGCTGACAGAGCTGTCAGGGACTGATCTGAGTGTTTCAGAGAAAAAAAAAATGTATATATCCCAGAATCCCAGCATGGTGAGGGTTGGAAGGGACCTCTGGAGATCATCCAGTCCATCCCCCTGCTCCAGCAGGCTCACCCACAGCAGCTTGCCCAGCATCACCTCCAGCTGCCCTTGCAATCTCTCCACACAAGGACACTCCACAAGCTCTCTGGGCAGCCTGGGCCAGGGCTCTGCACCCTCACACCAAATATGTTTCTCCTCCTGTTGAGCTGGAACCTGCTGGGTTCCAGTTTGTGTCCATTGCCCCTTGGCCTGGCCCTGGGCACCACTGAGCAGAGTGTGGCCCTAGAAGAGACTGATTCCTAGAATATTATTAAAGTACCTCCCTCCCCCCCTCTAAGAACTACTCAGAACCTTTTAAGCAACTCCTGGTGAAAAACATTTCTTGGAAGAAGTAATAAAATCTGATTATCTGCAAAGTGGACTTGAAACACCTCCCTTCCCCACCCAAGAAGCTACCTGAAGTTCTGCAGAGTTGGTAGGAGACCAAAAATGTGGTTCCAGTGACACAAATCCCTAAAGAGCAAATGTTGTTTGACTAATAGAGTGACCTCCTTAAGAGAGCTTTTCCCTAAGCAAACTTGGAGATCAATAACTAATTATTTTCAGGAAGAATCTTGCAAGTTTCCCATCATCAAGAGAAACTCTCAGTTGCTCCAACACATTTGTGATCAGAAAGTGGTAAAACTAATTATTCTTTTAGCTCAGATGCTAATAGGCATGAGGAGTTTTTTCTCCCTTGCTTGTACTTGATGGAATAGTTGTGCTTAACCCATGGCCTTGTTTATGCTAGGGAAAAAACAAATCCTCTAACTAAATCAGTTCAAAAGTTGAATTAGTTCATTAACTGTAAGTTTCTAGTGTAGGTTCAAACATAATTGCTGTTTATGAAACAATTGCATCTGGAGTGTGGATTTGCATATGAGGGATGACAAGAACTTCTAGAGAAGCCATGCTGTGAGCAGAGGAGTGCAGCTCAGCTTCTGGTGCTTTTCTGCTTCAAGGTAAGCTGAAGCTGAGCCAGCAGTGTTCCCAGGGCCAAGGAGATCACAGCATCCTGCCTTGGATCAGCACTAGTGTGGCAGCAGCACTAGGGCAGGGATTGTCCTCCTGCACTGGGCACTGGGGAGGCCACAGCTCCAATCCTGGGCTCAGGTTTGGGTCTCTCACTCCCAGAAGGACATTGAGGTGCTGGAGTGTGTGCAGAGCAGGGCAAGGAAGCTGGGGAAGGGTCTAGAGCACAAGTGTTGTGAGAAGCAGCTGAGGGAACTGGGGTTGGTTAGTGTGGAGAAGAGGAGGCTCAGGGGAGAACTTAGCTCTCTCTACAACTCCCTGCAGTGAGGTTGGGGCCAGGTGGGGGTTGGTATCTTCTTCTAAGAAACGAGTGATAGGACAAGAGGAAACAAGTTGTACCANTCTTCTTCTAAGAAACAAGTGATAGGACAAGAGGAAACAAGTTGCACCAGAAGAGGCTCATTACATATTAGGAAGAATTTCTTCCCTGAGAGGATTATCAGGCACTGGCCCAGGCTGCCCAGGGAGGTGGTAGAGTCACCATCCCTGCAGGGGTTCAAAAACCATGGAGATGTGGTGCCTGGGGCCATGGGTTAGTGGTGAGCATGGCAGTGTTGGGAGGATGGTTGGATATTTATGGATGTTAGTATTTGTTCTTTCATATATTAGCTCAAAAGAACAACCCAAATCCTCCATGGTGATCAGTTCCTGTCTCTGCAGCCAAGATGCTGCTTATCTTATCCTGATAAAATCCATAGAATCATAGAATGGTTTGGGTTGGAAGGAACCTAAAGATCATCTGGTTCCAACCTCCTGCCATGGGCAGGGACTCCTCCCACTGTTGCTTTGTAACATGTTGAGTATTTGCTCCTACAGTAGCCTCGTGTTGAACACGGATCTGGTGAAATAAGCTGCTGTGAGACCATGGGGATGACATAATATGGAAAGGGAAAGAGGTCTAACCACCCTCAGCTTCCTCTGGAGCTGCTCTGACCAGCCCCAAGGCTGTATCCCAGCCCCTACCTGCTAGTCATGGCCAAACCCTACCTCGTCCTCTCTGCTCCTCTGCTCCTCCATCCTCTCTTTCACCAGCACTGTCTGTTCAGCTCCTTCATCTCTCAAATGTCAGCTGCTAACTCCATCCAGGTTTGCTCCTGCAATGCCAAGAACACAATTCCTGTGGCTCAGCCTTTTGTCAAGCACTCTTCTCTCCAGGATGCTCTGCTCTTTGCCAGCAGCAGCTTTCTCTGAGGAAAGGAAATCTTCCCTTCCCTCCCCCTTCTCCCCTCTCCTTCTGTTCAATAATCTGTCTGCAGAGCCCAGCCAAAATTGGCTCTTGTAGAAAAATGGGCTGAGAGCCCAAGTCTTGCTTGGTCACAAGCTTGGGCTAGCAAATCTGGAGCCCTTCTTTTAGCAGCCTGCCTCTGCTGTGGCTTCAGCTCACCTCCAAGGACCAAGGCAGGTTCCTGATGCTTCACCAGAGGAGATGGACTTGTTCCCCAGCTTGCCTCTCCCACTGCTTGTTGCTGTTGGGTCTGTACTGGATGGCTCCACATCACCTCAAGGAGGCTTTTCTATAGACCTATCTCAAGCTTGTTTAAACAGGGTGAAAATTAGCTCAAATTAACTAACAGCATGACTTTAAAGTGGATTCTTTAAAGGACACTGGCCAATAGCATTGCTGCTCTTAACCCAGAGAGGTGGCCTTAAGTGTGCTTCAAAGCTGAATGAAATGAAGCCTGCTCCTCATTCTGGATGAATGTGTCCACACAGAGGCCTAATCCAGTTTTCCTGTGCAAATTCTATTTGGATTGACTACCTTTACCTTCCACATGTCACCAAGAGCAGGATACTCCATGGACTATCAAATCAACTCTGTGGATCACTGATCACCAGCATGTGCTTGTGCTCTGCTTGAGCCAAGGCTCATTTCCTGCTCTGACCTTTGTGCCAAGCTCCTTCTCCATACAGGAGTGACAGCTGCCTTTTGGGAGATGTTCCTGTATCTTCTGTCAGCCCAGCAAAACCTCCCCTCCCTGCTCTGCTCTCTGGGTATCTCTGCCTAAGGCTTTGCAGTGGTTGGAGGACAAGCACCAATTGCCTTGCCTGGAAAAGCTGGAGGTGAGTGGGAATGTGCTTCCCTTGTCCTAGGTGCAAGGCACAGCTTGTCCAACCTGTGGCCTTAAAGCCAGTGTGGAACTAGCTCAGGAGACAGCTGGAAGATTTATTACTGCTTAGAGAGAGGCCTTGGAAGAAATGTCCTTTGCTTGCAGTTTTCCCTTGAGGTCTCAGTAGTGGATTGATAACTCACTGTGCACTTATCCTGGCTAACTCAGGCTCAGAAGGCTGTTAGTGACTTGCAATGAGACAGCTGGGCTCAGCAGAAGAAGAGCTGTAGCAGAGGTCATGGCAAGGGAATGGGGTGGGATTTGCCATGGCCAGAGCCCTTGGAGCAAGGGAAGCTTATTAAAATGCTGCAGAAAAATAGTGCCAGTTATTTCCTTGCATGGACTCTCTCCTGTTCCTTTCACAAGGACACTGAAAGAAGAAATGTTTCACACTAAGGGTGGTAANTGAAGTTGCAGCAGGGGAGGTTAGATTGGATATTAGGAAGAAATTCTTTAGAGAAAGAGAGGTGAGGCACTGGCACAGCCTTCCCAGGGAGGTGCTTGACTCTCCATCCCTGCAGGTGTTTAAGAGATGTGTAGATGTGGTGCTCCAGGACATGCTCTAGTGAGGGCAGGGCTTGGGTGGTGGTGGTTTTGTTGGCTGTGGTTTTTGTTTTGATGGTGGGGTGTTTCAGGTTTGTTTGTTTGTTTGTTTTATGGTTTTGTTTTTGTTTTCTGTGGTTGGACTCAGTGATCTGAGAGGTCATTTCCAGCCATGAATATTCTGTGAGACACTGGCCAAAGTTGCCCAGAGAGGTTAGAGATGTTCCATTCCTGGAACCATTCTAGCTCAGGTTGTTTGGGGCTGTGAGCAACCTGATCTAGCTGGAGATGTCCCTGCTGACTGCAGGTTGGACTAGGTGACCTCTAAAGCTCCTTTCCAACCCAAACCAGCCTACGGTGCTCAGTAATTCAACTTCCTGCCCCTCATTTGAGGCCACAGATGAAGTATGCCCAGCAGGTTTCCAGGCACCTGGTAGAAGTTTGTTGGCATAAGGGGAGAGTTGCCTCATCTGTTGATGATGGTTCAGGGAAAGCACTTTAGTGATTGTTTGAATGGGAAATGTGTTGTGTACAGAGCAGACAATGGCCAGCTGTCACAGGGAGCCTGCTGCTGCTCAGCACAGAGGCTCCAGCACAGCCCTCAGCTGCCTCCTGTTATCTCTGCCCTACAGCTGGGCTGCAGGCAGGCCAGGGGAGGGCTGCAGGAGCTCAGCAGCTGCTTGTAAGAGCTTCTTCAATAAAACTTGTGTCATTCTTTAGGAAATGCCAGAAGAAAGCAGCCTGTGTGTTACACAAAGGGCAATGTTGCCATTTGAAGTGGAGAACTTGCCAGTTTTAGGGGAGCTTTTTCTGGCCTATCTCTCTGACTCCTCACTCAGCTTTTCCTCTTCTGTTCTTTAGGGGAAAAAAAAATCAGGACTTCATATTGACTTTTTTCACAGAAAAGTTGGAGCTGGGAAGTGCTCCACAGAATTTGAATGGCTAGAGAGAAAAGGAACCTCTTCTTAATTGCTTTGCCATTTCTGTTCCTCAAGAGCTGATCCAAGTGAGGAGAACCAAGCCTGGGCTCAGGGTGCTGAAGTTTGCCTCTGCTGGGAGGGTACAAAAGCATCCTTTGCAATAGGAAAGGCAGGGAGGCATCTGGCACAGGTCATTACAGCTCTCCAACTACTCCTCTGCCTGCTCAAACAAACAAGAAATAACTCTGCTGCTTATTCCTAGGCAGCAACGAGAGGCTCAGCTTCTCAAAATTCATTAGCTGCTTAATTTCCTCCCAAGATCCTGCCTTAGCTGCTCCTGCCATCGGAGCTGAGCCATGGTCAGCCCCTTCAATTGGGCTCTGCTGGGTGCTGAGGAACTTCAGAAGGCTCTGTGGGTTTGACCTGTTTCACATCAGCATGCAAGAATAAATCAAGGGAATGCTCTGAAGCTAGGAATATCAAATCATGGCATAGTATGCTGAAGGACATCAATGCCTTGTGTAGCAGCTGTGGACAGGAGGGGAAACTTGTTTGCTGTGAGGATGCAGAGCCCTGGCCCAGGCTGCCCAGAGAGCTTGGGGAGTGTCCTTGTGTGGAGAGATTGCAAGGGCAGCTGGAGGTGATGCTGGGCAAGCTGCTGTGGGTGAGCCTGCTGGAGCAGGGGGGATGGACTAGATGATCCCCAGAGGTCCCTTCCAACCCTCCCCATGCTGGGAGTCCTGTCGCTATGTCCAACATTTGACCCCAGCAATTCCACTCAGCTTGGTCCCCTCTTGTCTCTGCAGTAAGATGCGGGTCGTAGCTGCTTCCCCAGAAGGCCTAGTTAGTTAGAAACTGGAGTGTTTTGAAATCCATCTTCAGCAAGGCTTTAGTGAGTGCTCTGTTGGCATGTGTGTCCTTGACTCTTGCCAGGAGCAGGACATTTCAGGGAACTTCCAAGCAGGCTGCAGAGGGCCTGTTTGCAAAGGCCTGCAGTGAAAGGACAAGGGGCAATGGTTTGAAATTGGAGAGGAGTAGATTTAAATTGGACATTAGGAAGAAGTTGCTCCCCACGAGGGTGGTGGAACACTGGACCAGGTTGCCCAGGGAGGTGGTTGAGTTGCCATCCCTGGAGGCATTGCAGGTGAGGCTTGCCAGGGCTCTGGGCAAGCTGCTCTAGTTGGGGATGTCCCTGCCCACTGCAGGGGGGTTGGACTAGATGAGCTCCAGAGGTCCCTTCCAACCCAAACCATTCTAGGATTCTAGGATTCTATGATTTCTCTGAAGGAACTGCTGGACCAGTTTCCTGTCGCTGGGTCACTTTTGTTTGGAGATGATGAATGCTGGGAGCATTGTTTGTGAGTCAGTAACCTGTGGAGGCAAAGTCACGACAACCTCCTGGGACTCCCCAAGGTGAGCATGGATCATGTCTAGAGGGGCTTGCCCACCTCAGGGATGCCCAAGCACCCTGCACCTGGCAGTGTGCCAGACTCAAAAGGAGGATATAACCCTAATTCCTTGTTTTCTTCCTTCCTTTTCTTGATGAGGGCTTTAAATCAGTCTTTGATGGAGCCTCTTCCCCAGTGGTGGTGGTGTGGGTAGAAGCAAAGCAACAGAGCTTCCTTCCAAGTTGACCAGCTGAGGTTTTAAGCTGTCTAGTCTGAAACTCCAAACAGGCATGTCTGCTCCTTTCTTTTCCTTACCACTACTCCATTATTCAGCCTCCAGGAGATGAGATGAAAGGAAGCCAGAACAAGGACACTTAGGCTGCTGCATTTGAGAATGAGAGCAGAGCCATGCTCTATGGCAAAATGCCCAGTGCAGGGGGGTTGGACTAGATGACCTCCAGAGGTCCCTTCCAACCCTAACCATTCTATGATTCTATGATTCTATGCTGATGTGTGTGCAGGAGCAGAGAGCAGAGGTTGCATCTATCATACAAACCCAGAAAACCAGCAAAAGTTGCCAAGTGATGGACTTCAAAGGTAGGAATGGCCAGAAAAGAGACTTCTGGTGAATCTCAGTTTGCACCTTGGTGCATTATGATGCTCTGGAGCTGTGCAGCCACATTATCCTCTTCCAGAGCCCCCAGGTTGTCTCTTTTGGTGTGCAGAATGGATTATGGTCACTTGCTCAGCATCTACTCAAGGGTTTTTCTTCTCTGGTGTCATGTCTGTCCCTATGCTGCTGATTCAAATCCTGCTCTGGTAGAGCATGGTTAGCCTAAAGCTTCATGGGCTTCTGTGGCATCGATTGCTGCTGCCTCTAAATGCTTCATAAATAGTAAATGACCTGTCTGGGCCTGAAAGAGGGACATCTCCCACCCTGCTGATGGATGGGCTGATGGCAAAAGCACTTGGTTAAATTGACTGCAGCTGGAGGGATCTGAGATGACCACAGAGCCTCTGCCCTCAGCTCTTCAGAACATGGCTCCTGCAGCCCTGGGAAGCAATTCCAAGCACTCAGCAGTTCTGCACACCAGAGCCACAGAGTCTCCTCTCAGACATCCACAAAATGCTTCTCAACCAATGTCTGAACAGTTTCTTCCTGCCAGTTACTCCAAGTCCTGCTGGTTGGAGGCAGTGCCCAGGAGGGCCTGGGGAAGCTGCCTTGGCCAGCAGGGAGAGCTCACTGTGGAGGGGAGATGCTGGCCATGGGTGCTCATCCTGGAGCTTAAAAGAATCCCTGAGGTGGAAGGGAAAAGATTCTGGGTCGGGAGGTTTTGTTCAAGTGTTTTGGCTTTGCTTTTGAAGCCATGCTGATGGCTGAGGAAAACATTTTGCCCATTAGCAGTGATCACAGAATGACAGACTGTTAGGGGTTGGAAGGGACCTCTGGAGATCATCTAGTCCAACCCCCCTGCCAGAGCAGCAGAACCTAGAGCAGCTTGCACAGGATGTGTCCAGTTGGGTTTGGAATATCTCCAGAGATGGAGACTCCAGCAGCTCCCTGGGCAGCCTGGGCCAGTGCTCCAGCACCCTCCAAGGAAAGAAGTTCCTTCTTTAATGTTGTTTTCTTTTCCAATCGAGTTTTTCACATGGGGAGATAGGAGAGTGTTCAGACCTTCTCTCTCCTGCTCTGTTGCAGAAGCTGTTGACTTCTCTGCTGGGTGTAAATGTACATTCTGTACGCAACTCTTCTGCTCATTAGCAGTTCAACCTCCACTCTCTCTATATTGGGGAAACACTAATGGCCAGCAGAGTGTTGTACTCATCTTTGTGGTGTCACTCCCATCTTCTCCTTGTGCACCCATCCCTCCTCAACATCCCTGGCTTTGGGAGTAGAAGATGAGACTGGTCAGAGAATCATTAGGGTTGTAAATGCCCTCTGAGATCATCTCCAACCATCTACCCACCCCCATGCTGACCACTAGNTCCCTCTGCTGTGGGCACAGTTATGGCACCAGGGGCCACAGGAGACCACAAGGGATTTTCAGACTGTGCCTGACCACTAGATAAAGCCTTGCAGAGCTTGCACTGGGTTCAGAGAAAGGAAACTAGAGGTGGGAAACAACCACAAAAAATCTAAGGGAGGTGATTCAGCTCCCCCTAAAAAAAAACCCAACAACTAGAGGAAACGTGTAGAATGATAAAAGATGCTAATAAACCAAATGAAGCCTTGTGAGGGGAGAAGGGAGAGGGCCAAGGCAGCTGCCTGCCCTTCCTCAGCAGCATGGTATGGGCTGTGTGTGGCTGCTGGCTGCCTGCCTGCAGTCCTGGCCCTGTCTGGCACTGCTTTGCTATTCTTCTGTTTGAATTCAGGACATGAAGTGCAGCAGAATGAGATTCTCTGTGGATGTCACTACTGAGGAGCTTGTGTGCCCCAGAGGCAGTGGTGGCTTGGAAGAGGGGAGCCCTGCTTTTCCCTCCCCTCTCTGCTGTAGGCTTGCTGTGTGACCCTTTCATTGCAGTTCTTCCTTCTCTCTTTCTGCTTTACTGTTCCATCTCTATGTGTTTGCTGCCAGTGAAGTCTAACACTTGGGGGTCAGGAATGCTTTCTCCCTAGGTTTATCCTGAGTGCCTCTCACTGGATGCTCTGTGTGGTTTGGGGACAGAGAGGAGACATGGCTGCTGTGTCCTGAGAGCCACCTGCTCTCTGGGGACCCCAGGGATCACCAGGGATCACCAGGGACCACCTCCTCCCTGGGAACCTGCCAGCTGACTTGTTCTCATTGAAGCCTTCCAGGTCTCCTCTCTTCAAACACTGCACTCTGAATAATGCATAAAGCTCCAGCACCTGCTGGAGTCAGACATTCTTCTTCAGCACCATAGACCTTTAAAAAATGGATGAATACATCTTTACTTGGAAACCTTGCCCTTGATGCATCCTGTTTCCCCTTCCTAAGACATCACATTTCTTACAAGCTTTGTCTCTTTCTAAATATACAATTCCCCCCAGGCCTAACTGCCCTTTGGGACCAGGAGCTCCTTCCCTCTTGCCTTTGATGTTTGGAACTCTTCTTTGCCCACAAGGGTGGCAGCCTCACTGACTAGATCTGTCTGCAGTTAGTACTTTCATTTCCAAGGTAAAGCAGGAGTCTCTGCTGTGAGTTTGGTGCTTGAGGAGCTTCTCCTGTGGCAACCTGGGGACAACTTTCATCCCTTCATAGCACAGTGACCTCCTTGAACTAGGAGCTGGGGTTGCAGTGGTGCTGGCAGAGCTCTGATAACTTTGAGCACTTGAAATAGAGATATAAAGAGAAGACAGACTGGACACCAGCTTTGTGAAGAGCCTGGAGGAGACCTGTGCTGGGCAGGGAGATCTTTCCAGGCAGGTGATAAGGCAGATGCTGTAAGAGAGCTTGTCCTGACTGCCAATTTGAACCATACAGCACAGACACAAAGTCTGAGGCTGACAGAATGTCTGTCTGGAGGCTGAGGATCTGCTTTGGCCCACTGGGGCAAGGAGAGATCAGGGACTCTGAACTTGAAGGATCAAGATGCTCACGAGGGGTTGAGGCAACTTCAATTTCACTGTGCATTGCATCTGTGCTGTAGTGAGGAGCCCAAGACTGAGCCCACTATTTGAGGTGTGGACTTGCCCTCAGCTGTTCCTCATAAGACTTGTGCCCTAGGCACTTCAGCAGTTTCCTTGCCCTTCTTTGGACATGCTCTAGCACCTCTTCCTCTTCTTGCTACTAGAGAGCCTGTTGCTAATTTAATGGATGCCTTCTGCAGGTTGGTCTTCACTTTGTGCTCTGTAGAATGATGGGCTTGGGGTCTAGTTATGTTCACCACAGGACAAAACAGTGACAGTTGCTTGTGTGTGCTCAGGAGCAGTGAGGGAACCCTGGAAGGTTTCCTCAGAACACCCTACCCCTTCCCAACAGCATTAAGGCAGAGCTGTTTGTGTTTCTGCTGCCTGGTGCTCTCCCACTGCTGAGATCCAGTGGCAACTCAACAGCTGGGCACTGTGCATCTCTAGGTGACTCTCAGTGACATGCCAAGGGACATCTGCAGTGTGATGCAGTTGGGCTGAAAGGCATTGCTTGCAGCAGGACAGCAGAGGGATAAACTGCAGCTGGGGCTGGCTGATAGCAGGGAATGTTGGATTGCTTGGGCTTCTTGTGAGACTCCAAGAGCTAAAGCTATACCTTGGAAGAAGAGCTGTGTTGCAGGCTAAGGAGCCTTGTCTTAAATCATAGAATCATAGAACAGTTCCAGCTG
>VWZO01021518.1:51728-68940 GCA_013396975.1 Bucco capensis | reverse complement strand
CTGAAGATGTTAAACAGGAGTGGCCCCAGCACTGAGCCCTGTGGGACCCCACTCGTGACTGGCTGCCAGCTGCATTGAACTCTGTTGATCACAGTCATAGAATCACAAACCAGTTTGGGTTGGAAGGGACCATTCAAGGTCATCTAGTCCAAGTCCCTTGCAGTCAGCAGGGACATCTCCAACTAGATCAGGTTGCTCACAGCCCCAAACAACCTGAGCTGGCATGGTTCCAGGCATGGGACATCTCCCACCTCTCTGGGCAACCTGGGACAGGGTCTCATCACCCTCAGTATAAACAATGTTTCCTTCTCTCTAGTCTAACTCTCTCTCTTTTAGTTTAAAATAGCATCCTTTGGTGCCAGCTGTGCCTCTGAGCCGACCCCAGGGCTTTGTCCAGCTGCATGTGTCCACCCAACTGACCCCTTCAGGAAAAGGAGGTGAAGTGACTGCAGAGGAGTGGGTGAGTGTTGTGACACTGCTGAGGCAGAGCTGGCTCAGAGCTTTGGCACAGATGAAGCTTAGAGGTAGGCCCATGCCCTCTTTGGCCTTCCCGTGGGAGGTGTGTGAAGGAGGACTGAGAAACTGTGCCCAGCATTGGAGCAAGGAGCTTCCTCTGGCTGTGCCCAGAAGGATGAGAGGAGCTGAGGATGGCTTTTTTCCCTGCTGTTGGCCTCCACAGCACAAATGCTCCCTCAGAAGTGGCTGCTCTGGCTTTCCAGGCAGTGGGCAGGATGCTTTGCCATCTGTGACAGCCTGGTGCTGGAGGGCACAGCAGGCTGTTCTTGCACCCAGCACTGCTGTTGCACCAGGAATGCTGATCTATGGATTGCTGTGACACTCTCATCCCTCTCCCTCCCTCAGGTGACACTCTGCCAAGCTTCTGTCAGGTCCTGCTGGAGATGAGGCCTCCTTATTTGGAGGGCTTCCTGCCTGCAGGTCCCTTGGCAGGGGCAGAATGCTCTCAGCTGTCCTGCTGCCCTGCTTGGAGCCAGGGGGAAGGAGCCTGCCTGGAGCAGATACTCAGCCCCTGACTAATGTGAAGGAGAGAAGCCAAATCCTGGCTAGTGCTCAGTGCTGTGCTGTGAAGTGAGGGTCAGCAAGTGGCTCCCTGAGTGCTGCTGGCACCGTGGCTGTGTTGCTGAGGCTCTGGGACTTGCATGAGCTTGTGCTCTGCCAGGTGCTGGACTTAGTGCTTGTGGCTCAGGTGGTGTCCTGGGTGTGTGGTCTGATAATTCATCCTTGCAGGACATCCTTGCTGGAGCACTTTCCTGGCTTTTCCAGTGTCATCTGCTGCTTCTGGATGGCTTTGCTTCTGTTGAGGCAAGCATACTGTAGTGTTTGCTCCTCTAGAGATGGAGTCCTTGACAAGCTGATGGTTTCTTTGCAGAGCAGCAGCGACCTGCCTAGGTCTGCTGCTGACTGTTGGGATGCCTCCGTAGCAGAGTGGAGTGGATGCTGTGCATGCCACTTGCAGTGCTCCCGAGTTTGTTCACATGCTGCAGGGGCACTGAGGACTCGAAATCCCTTCTTTAAAAATAAAGAAAACCCACCCCTAGATGCCAGGAGTTGGCAAGTTGAACAGGAACTACGAGAAGAGCACATAATCCTGTGAAATGCTCATCTGCAGAGGTGGCTTTTGGCGGGCACTGTGGTTCCACAGCGCGACCTGCTGGAAGCACTCCCTCCCTCAGAAGAGTTACCGCTGTGCCGGGGGTCACCAGCCCTCAGCCACCCTCTGCAGTCCTCAATCTGTTCTGCATGTCCACCTCAGCCAGGAGGGTGCTCCTCGGGATGGGCTGCCAGACACTTCAGTGTTTCCAGCTTTTTCTTAGGGCAGTGGGAGGAGGAACAAGCGTGTGCAGCTGAGAAACGCTCTCAGTGGTGCTCGTGCACACAAAGTCTTCCCTTGATGTGTGGCAAAATAGCCACCTGTGCACTTTTGTGCTTGCTGTGACCTGGAGAGCATTGCCCAAGGCAATGCCTGTGTTGGCTGGGAAGACACAACACTGCTTCTGAAGGTTTGGGGCTAAACCAAGCTAGGGAAGTGCTACCTCAGTTCTTGGAGATGCTCCTCGAGGCAATAGATTCAGCTCTGCTATTTCCTTACCCACCAAACCCAAGTCCTTGGGGGTACCTTTAATCCCTGACAATTGTCCATGTGCTGTACAGAGAACCTGGTGAGGTAAGCTGTGGATTCATCTACTGAACTGCAGAAGAGTCAGGGTTTTTGTTTGCCAAGTAACTCATCCTAGTTGTAGTCTGCCTTTGGCCTCAAGGACAACTGGTTGATATTTCCTCCCAAGAAACAAGTGTTAGGACAAGAGGCAATGGCTTCAGGTTGCACCAGAGCAGGTTCAGATTAAATATTAGGAAGAATTTCTTCTCAGGCATTGGCCCAGGCTGCCCAGGGAGGTGGTGGCAGTGTTCAAAGAAGGTGTAGCTGTGGTGCTTGGGGCCATGGTTTAGTAGTGAGCATGGCTGTGTTGGGTGGATGGTTGGACTTGATGGTCTCAGAGGTCTTTTCCAACTACAGCGATTCTAACTTCAGTGCTAGTAACATTACCAGACAACTTCACCAGGCAAGTAAGAGCTGGGGTGGAAAGTGAGCATGGGGCATTCCTCTGAAGGGGTGTGAAAGCCTCTCTGAGTCTGGATGGGGCAGAGGAGAAGCTTCCTGCTTTCAGTGCATCTGTGCAAGGGAGAGGTATTGCTCACACCAAAATGTAGGGTGGGTACTGGGATGGCCTTTGTGAGGTGTCCCTGTCCTGTCTGTGCTGCTCTGGAACAGCAGAAGTTCCTGGTGCCAAGCAGCTGGCAGAGGGCAGAGCAGGGCTGGGCTGCTCAGCTTGCTGCTGGGACCTTTCCCACAAGAGGCTGAATGGGGATAGCGAGCAGATTTGGATTGGAGAGTGAGGATTTAGGAGTGGCTGAGGCAAAGATATCAGAAGATAGATCTGACATATGCCTGGCAACCTCTCCATGCTCACACAACAGCCAGCACCCCGTGGCCAACTGTCCTCCAGGCTTGCTCTGTCCTCCAAGGAGAGAAGAGCAATAGCTTCGTTTCATTACTGGCAATGCTTCTGAAGAGCTGACATTTGCTGGCTGCAAAGACTACTACAAGTCTTTCTTACAATGTTAAAAAGGTATTAGCTTCCTTTAATCATATTTTAGCTGTTAATTACCTATGAACACTATTACTGTGGTGCCTGGACTCCCTCCTGGCCAGCACTAAGGCCCAAGGTGTCCTGTGCCATCTGTTAGCCCAATTTTATCTTTCCTCTGCCTTCTGTGCAGTGCCAAGCTGCTTCTCCTTGCACTCTCCTGCTGGCTGAGGAGAAAGGGACACTGACAAAGCCCAGGCTGCTTTATTGTTGGTTATGAAGGCATCATGGCCACAGGTGTAACTCTAGAGATAAGCCATGGCCTGGGCTTAGGGTGAAGTAACTCTCAATAGCCTTGGCTACTGGGGGGTTCAGCCTGGAGAAGGCTCCAGAGAGACCTTAGTGCAGTCTTCCAGTAAAGATGGGGACAGACATTTCAGCAGATCCTGCTGTGACAGTATAAGGGGTGATGGTTTGAAACTAAAAGCGAGAGATTTAGACTAGAGAGAAGAGAGAAAGTTTTCACACTGACAGTAAGAGACTGGCCCAGGTTGCCCAGAGAGATGGGAGATGTCCCATCCCTGGAACCATTCCAGCTCAGGCTGTTTGGGGCTCTGAGCAACCTGATCTAGCTGGAGATGTCCCTGCTGCCTGCAGGGAGTTGGACTAGATGACCATGAATGGTCCCTTCAACCCAACCCAGTCTGTGATTCACATGTACACAGAGGCACCCCTCCAAAGCAGGGCTCTACACTGGCTTTTTTAAAGCCAGAGTTAGTGGATGGGGCAGGCCCAAGAACACACGCAGACACCACAGGCTAGTTTTTAACCTGGCTTGATTAATGGTGTCAAGTTGTACATCTGAGTGTGAGCTCAGTGGGACTGTTGCTTTTGTTTAATACCACAAGACACTTCAGTCTGGATTGTTGCATTACAGTACAAATAAAAAACAGAACCAAAACCACATCTGCATCATACAAGGTGAGAAGGAGATAAGAGTTCTAAATATTTACAGAGAAGGGACAAGTGGGGAAACCACAAAAGATATGTACATAAAAATACAGGAGCTTGTCAGCATATACATTTTACACCAGTTCACAAAAAAAAAAGACACTATATAAATTAAAGTGAGGGGAACTCCATAGGTAACCCAAGGCTTTCTGGGATGTTTCTCTCATGCAGCTCAAGGAAAGAAAAACAAACAAAAAAAATAAAAATCAACTCTTCTACAGCAGGAAAATGAACTGCAAAACAACCCTGTGCTCCCCCCCCCCTCCCTACAACTGGATGAGGCAAGACTCTGCACACAGCTATGAAACCAGCCCATGCCTTTAACACTGGGAATCCAGGAGAAGAGCTGCATGCCTAAGGTGCCTGCAACAAAAGGGAAAAGCACTGCTCATCCAGCTTGCCTGCCACCTCACACATCACTTCAGTCAGAGCCCTGGCCAGGGACTGAGGAAGGGGAGAGCAGCCACAAGGCTCTGGCCCTTCCTGGGGGTCAAGAGGAGCAGGATGGGTTCCAGTTGGTTTGGGGTTTGTGACTCAGTGCCACTGTGTGTCCCCCCTCCAAATGCTGAGCCTGCACTAAGGGGCTCTGGCAGGAGCCAGGCACAAAGCTGGGGCTGGTTTCTTGTATATGCATATAGCTTTCACCTGATAAGACTCTTGAAAATGTACTTAAGACTTCATAGGGGGCTATGTCCTCACTAGTAGTGAGGACATTATCTGCACTCCCTCTTCACCAAGGACGATCTCCTGTGGGTCACACACTGCTCCAAAGCAGAGGGGAAATCCAGAGCTGAGATCTGCTGGACCCTATCTCCTGTGCACACTAGGGAGAAACTTGGCTGAAAGCTTCAGAAGGGTCAATTTAAGATGTAGAGAGCTTGTGACAAGCATGAGAGAACTGCCTACAAACATCCTAGCTGCTTGACAACTTGCTGCAGATATGGTTAGGCAATCAGCTCCTTCATCTGAGCAGAACTGGACTTGCAATAGGGTATTATTTGCATTGCTGTCCCCTTGTTCTCTCCCATTTCTGTGCTGGGACACTAACAACTGAACTACAAACTCACTTACCTGCAGATCAGCCACCTCACTTGACACCTGGGGTCACCTCCTCTCCTTGCTCTGGTGCCCAAAGCCCTTCTGAACCTCAGCTGTGGGTTGTGGAGAGCTACAGCTGGATCTACTGCCTGTATCCTGACTCACTCAGGGAGGATGCCAAGCTCTTTCTGAGGGCCAGCAGGCTGAGCAGAGTGCAGGAGCAGAGCTGCATAGATCACTATATGGCTTTGGGTGGGGTAGCTGCAGGGATGGCTGCTGAACCATGCTCCATGGGTAAGCCCTGGGCAGCAGTGACACCAACAGAAAGGTGCTCAGTGTAGTACTGATTGGGAAAAGCTGGTGCCTGACCCAGCTAGGGGGGATGTTTGTGTAGTTGTGGCTCAGCACTGGTGTCCAGAAGTTAGCTTGAGTTCTCTGAGAGCTTCCAGCCCTTGAAGAACACACTGAGGTGGCTGTGTGCAGAGGGAGGGGAGGATGCTGGGTGTGGAGTTTTCTGCTGGGGGTCTTTTTGAATGGAGACCTTCTCATCCTCAAGGGGAAGGCTTTGTAGCAGCTCTCTAGGTGTCTGGGTGGGCCCTTCTAGAAGCTCTCTTAAAGGTGTTTCCCATGGGATGAGAAGATGCTTAGCATCTTGCACTTCACACAGTGCAGGGAGCTGAAGAGCCCAGGCTCAGGCTGTAGCAGCACAAGACTCTGAGGAAAAAGAAGTTGTCCAGGGATGGCACTTGATCTCTAGAGACAGACAGTGGCTTTGAGCAGGAGAATCCAGAGAGGTGGTTATAGTAGGAAGGAGCTGGGTTCAGCTCCCTCAGAGTAGGACAGTTCTGGTTAAAGGATAGTCCTGATTAACATAAGGCCAAAACAGAGGTGAGGAGAGCTGCTGTGGGGGCAGGAGTGGGGAGTTAAGGCTTGCACAGAGACAGAGGTTTGACCTCCAGCTCTCATTACCTGAATCCCAAATAGCCTGAACCAAAGACATCATCCCTGCTTCAACTGGAGACCTTGGCAGGTAACTGGCAGCTGTGGGGAGACTCTGCTGCAGTTAGAGGGGACTGGAACTAGTCCTAACACACCACATGCTCCTGGGAGAGCATGTACTTCAGCTGGACCCCCTTGGCGAGCTTGCACCAAGGAATCTGCACAGGTCAACCTCTCCTGAGTTAGCCAGCAACGTGGACAGGGTGGCCTCCCAAAAACCCAAGCCCTCTACCTGGTAATGACCCACAAGGCTTGTGGTAACCTGATTCACAGTGCTTCTTTTTTTCTCTTTCTTGTCCTCTGACTGCCAGATTTATTTCCATAATTTGTAAGAACAACTCTTCCAACCAAAATGCTTCAAACAGCAGCATTGCACAACAGAACAGGAGCCTAGGGGAGTGCTGCTGGGACAGCCCCAGACAAAGCTACAAGATCAAGGAAGCAACGAGCTAAAGATTAGTGAGCTACTAGCAGGTTTTCCTTATGATTTAAAAACCCAAATTAGCCATGAAACTTTAGTTCCCCAAACCATCCGAGGTCCCTTTGACTTCCCAGCTGTGTGCTCACTGCAGCACCTCCAGGGTTTTGATAGCACATCAGAGATTCAAAATGGGTGGAGAAGTTCTTCAACCTCCTGGAACAGGAATGGCTTTGGAACTCCTCAGGGAATGGTTAGAACCTCCTCATGCAGTACAGCTTGCAAGCCCTGCCCAGTGCAATGGATGTGCTTTATTGAGAAGGTGAGGCCAGAGTGAGCCCTGGCAAGTCTGAGATGCTGCCTGGCTTCTTGTACAATACAGAAAGCTCTGAAGTACCTAGGCTCAGGTTATTAGTGTGTTACAGAGTGCACTGGCCTTCTGTCCTTACTGCTCACTGGACACTGGCAGCAGCTACACCTGCAAGATGGGAGGCAACACCACTGCACAGCACACAGACTGCACCTAACTACTCTGCATCTGCCACAGCTTCAGAGGCATTCCCCTTGCCAAAGCAGAACTTGAAGGTTACAGAAAGCCACATCCTGTAGACCTTCAGTTTAAGGTCAATAGAAGCACTCCCTGATCTAAGAGCTGCAGGATCTGGCCCAGGGCAAACAGCTAGTCATGCAGATGAGCTGGCACTTTCACAGTCATTCCCAGTCGGAATGTTGGGCTCTCAGTTCCCAGCTGACCATAATGCTAAAGAGATGATTTTTTCTTACTTCTATTTATCTTTGTAGAGAGATGATACTGTCTGGCCAGCCACAACATGGTATTAAACTGTCTGCACTGTAGCTAGCCCAGCAGGACAGAGGAAGTGGTATGAAAGGGCTGTGCTGTTCCCAACCATGCCTGGATGATTTGGTCCGTTCCTGGGTTTCATTTCTTTTGGTATGGGAAATGCAAACCTGCCCTACTTGGCTTTCAGAGCTGGCCTCTGCTTCCTATAGAGGAACATAAAGAAATCAATTTCATTTGATTTCTTGTAGTCAGCAGCAGCTTGCTTGCTTACAAGCAACTCAAAGTATGCTGTATTTTGAACTTGCTTCTGAGCCTATTCCACAGGCTTGAAGTCAAAACAGGCTCCCATCCACATCAAAGCAACTGAAAGTGGATCTACTCTGCCTAAACAGTAATTTTCAAGGGAGAGTCTGGACCTCAGCACTTACGGTGAAGTCTCCCCCTGACCAGCTTTTAGCCCACTCTTGCTGCATAACCCCAGAGGGAGCAGAACAGTGGTTCTTCCCCAGCCTGCCCTGGAGACCCTTTCCTGGAAGCTAGCAGTGGGCTGGGGCAGCTCCCTACCCACAGGGCTCATGGAGAAGAGCCACGCACAGGACCATGGAGGCATGGTGAGGAAGCAGTGGGAATGGCCAACATCACATCTTGGGGAAGGAAAGCCTTTTCCCTTCCGTCTCTGCCTCAGAAACATCTCTTCCAGCTCTGCCCAGTCTCTCTGGCAACATCTGTGTGCCAACAGCCTGCCCTTGCCTTCCAGTTGTCTCAAAACTACATGAAAAAGCTATTTATCTCTACTACATAAAAACAGTGAGTGGTGGGCTGCTAGGGGTGGGGCTGAGGGGGGAGGTCTGCTTTGCTCATTGGGGCAGGGGTGGGGTTGTTTTTCCATCATTGAAAAAATAAAACAGTCCACTGTCCAGCAGAGGCTGCTTAGACTCTATCCCTCCTTCCCTCCCCACCAGCTCACTCCACGTGCACCTCCGTTTCGGGCCTCTGCAAGCACAGCTCCGTCGGGAGGAAGGCTCCCTGGCCCAGGGCCGTGGCATAAGTCCTACTGTGCACGTGGGTAAACCCTGGGGGGACAAACCCCCCTCCTCCAATGTAGCCCCCTCTTTGGTGCTGAGGCAGGGTATGGTAATCCTCCAAGTTATCGTACTGGGACACCACAGTCATAGTGCTTTGGCGTTTCCCAAGGGTTTGGTATGGGTAGAGGAGGGCTGAGTCCCTCTCCATGCTTTCGGGGTGCTGCATCCGGAGGCTGTGGCTCCGTTCAGGCTTGGGCGGTGGTGCCATGGGGGAGGCTGAGTGCTCCTCCTCTTTATAGCAGTCTCTGGAGTGTTTCTCCATGGATGCAGCTGGCCTGGCTCGAGACCTCTCCATATCTGGCCTCTCCTCTGCCAACCTCACCTCCTTGTGGTTCAGTCTGAGGGGCTCCTGGCTCGCTGGGATGTACTTCCCACTGGAGTGCTGGTAAGGGATGGGCTCGGAGGGCTCTGGGCCCACTTTGGGCCGGTACTCAGGGTAGGGGGACCCATTTTTGGACTCGGGAGGCTGCCTATGGCTTGCT
The DNA here is from genome assembly GCA_013396975.1 of Bucco capensis. Taxonomy (NCBI): domain Eukaryota; kingdom Metazoa; phylum Chordata; class Aves; order Piciformes; family Bucconidae; genus Bucco; species Bucco capensis. The sequence continues at coordinate 60,001 of VWZO01021518.1, read as the reverse complement.
TCCTGCTGCAAGTGCGTCCTGTGCTCATTGGAGGTGCAGCCCGGCTCATGCAGCTTCCTGTTCCGGATGCTGCTCTGCTTCTGGGGCAGGGAAGGCTTCTCTGCCTGCCCATTCCCATAGGCCCCGTGGTAGTGGGCTCTGTCTGGCTCTGGCTCAGGGTGCTGCAGGTAGTAATGCTCGTCCCCCTCAGGCGTAGCTGCTTTGGCCGGGTACCTCCCCTCCTTCCCTTCCGCCACTGTCAGGAGGCCAGTTTTCCCAGGATCCGATTTGCTGCGCAGATGAATCACATCCAGCCCTCCCAGCTCCTCCGGCAGCAGCGGGGCCACATTATCATACTGGGACATCACTGGCCCCTTTGCCTTCTGGCGTGTGCGACTCTCCCGCCGGATCGACTGCATGCGGTACTTCTCCATGTCCTCCAGGTCCCAGGACACGTACATGTGCTTGATGTCCGGGGCGGGAGGCACGTCCCTGCTGATGAAGCTGTGCTCTTTGCCTGCTAGGTGAGAGATGAGGCCACCCCGAGGGTAAGCAGCCAAGCTGGGATGGCGATAGAGACCTCTGCTCTGCAGCCGGGATGCGTAGGAGGCAAAGTCTCGGCTGGGCAGGGGGTGGAAGGGCCTGACCCGCACAGTGCTGTAGGGATCCAGGTCGTAAAAGCTCCCGTCAGCAGCTGCGTAGTAAGAGGATGAGGAGGAGCTGGAGTAAGGACTGTAGCGATAGTGCACGCGCCCGTTCTCAAAGTAAGGCTGCAGCTGGGTTACGTGGTAGTCAGAGTGGGGCTGATATGGCTTGTACTGGTAGAGGGGCCGTGGGCAGTAGGCTGGCTCGTCGTCCGGAGGGACCTCGGTCCGGGAGATGGGGACAGAGCGGATAGTGGAGGCAGCAGGGGTGGGGACATGCAGGGACTGAACCCTGCGGATGGTGGGGTAGGGTGGGGCCTCCTCAGCAGCATAGCTGGCGTTACGCAGGCCTGGGGGGCTGATGGAAGACATGAACTCAGTCCGGCCACGAGGCTTGGAGTGGAGAGCTGAGTTACTCTTGCCTTGGTTGGTGTAGGTGTTGTAGCGAGTGCCCGTGGAAGCAGAGGTCTCAGAGCGAGGAGGGTAGGCTTGGTGCTGCTCAGGCTTGCTGTGGTAGATGTGAGGGGGAACGCTCTCGGGCCTGTACTGATGGATGGAAGTTGGCTTGTGGTGCAGGTAGCCATCCGGGCCAGGGGGCTCGGGAATGCTCTCTGGCTTGGGGTGCGGCACATACACAGACTGCAGGGAAGCGTGCTTGGGAGGCGGAGGGGGTGGTGGTGGTGGTGGCAGCAGGGCTTCCTCCACGGAGGAGGCCAGCATGGAGGAGGACAGGAAGGCATGGTAATTGGAGTTGTTGATGGTGTCCGTGTTGTTGGAGTGCATGGCAGCAGCGATTTTGCTCTCCAGCGTCCTCACGGGCGGGATGGGGGGAGTGAAGCTGTAGGAGGAGTGAGCAGGGACGGACTCAGCGCGCAGGTGCAGCGAGGGAGCTCGCGGGGTCTCCCGAGGCTTCTCCAAATGGCTCTGGTGGCCCATGGCCATGGAAGAGGAGCAGCGGGTGGCAGAACTGCTTTCTGAGACAAAACCAGGAGTGGGCTCAGGTGGCTTTTCGGGTGCAGTTGTACCCCAAACCTATAGGGAAGACAACAGTAGAAGTTAGAAGCAAGCAGTGTTTTCCCACTTTGCATTAGTGGGGGGTTGGCCTAGGGTCCATTCCAACTTCCACCATGCTGGGATTCTGTGAACTACTCTGCTAAGTAGTTCAGATCCAGGTTGCCCAGGATCACATCCATGTGGGTTTGGAACCTCTCCACAGAAGGAGACTCTACAACCCCTCTAGGCAGCATGGGCCAGGGCTCTGGCACCCTCACAGCAAAGAAGTTTCTCATTCTATTCAGATGGAACCTCCTGGGTTCAAGTTTTGGCCCATTACCCTTTGACACTACTGAGCAGAGTGTGGCCCCAGCCTCTTGCCCCCACCCTTTAGCTCTTGCTCAGCATTGAGCAGATCCTCTCTGGCTCTGCTCTTCTCCAGGCTAAGCAGCCCCAGGGCTCTCAGCCTTTCCTCCTCCCAGAGATGCTCCAGTGCCCTCAAGAGCAGAGATGCTCTTGGTAGCCTCTGCTGGACTATCTCCAGTAGTTGCTTGTCTCTCTTGAACTGGGTGTTTAAGAAACGTATAGATGGTCTTCTTAGTGACATGGTTTAGTTGCATGTTAGTGATAGGTATGGTTGGACTTGATGATCTTACAGGTCTCTTCCAACCTTAATGACTCTTTGGGGAGCCCAGAACTGGACCCAGGACTCCAGATGTGCCTCACTTAGTGTGATTAGGTGATTTCCAGAGATCCCTTCCAAACCCTCCCAGGCTGGGATTCTGTGTGTGGGATGTTCCTTTGCGTTCACTTGGGAAATTCTGCACTGTTTTCTTTAAGGCTGTGTCAGTGTTGCACTTGTGGGATTTCCAGCACCCTGTGAATCCCCTTCCCTTGGGCCACTTGCATTGGGACCAACTCTCCCAGAACTCAGCCTCCTACAATTAGGGATTAGCTGTGCATAGACACTATGCTTGCAAGGCTCTGGTGGAGGCAGGGCCACATACCTGATTGGAATCACTCGATGCCTTTGCAGAGCCTGCTGGCACTTGTCCCATTGCTGCCTGCTGATCTTGCCTCTGTGCCGGGGCGGGCTGGCTGCTGGAGAGGGTGTGCTGTGCAGCTGGGACAGGGACATCTGCCTGGCTGCTGGCTGGAGGAGCTGCTGGCCCACGGCTCTGCTCAGTTGCTGTTGGCTGGATGGTGGTTAGATAGGGCATGGGAGCCGGGGTGCTTTTCTCCCCGGCAGTTATAGTAGGAGAGTGGAGTTTGTCATCAGCTGTGCAGCTAGGAATGTGGTGCTTGTCCCCAGACATGCATGCACGGAGGTGGGGCTTATCTACAGACACATCTGCTGAGGGTGCTTCCCAGTCAGGCAGTGAGCCTGGAGGGTGATGCTGTGTGTGCTCCCAGTCCCCTGCGTGTGAGGGAAAGGGATCTTTGTCCCCTGCTTTACCAGGATGGAAGCTGGACTGCTCCTGCTCTGCATCTCTGCTACTGGGCACGTCCCCAGGCGTGCCAGTGTGGAGAGGTGGGGGGTCCCGGCTCCCAGGTGCCCCTGGAGGGTGGTTCTGCTCCCCGGGTGTGCTGCTACCTTGGCAATCCTGCTCTAGTGCTGCACCGGTCTGGAAGTGAAGGCGGTTCTCAGGCAGACCGGGATAGAGGTGGAGCTTGTCTGGAGCACCAGCAGAGAGATGGAGCTTTTCTAGAGCTGTGCCAGCTTCAGTCTCTCCATAATTTGTGCTTTCAGCATGAGCATCTGCTGGCCTTTTCTGAGACTGAGCGGACGCTTGCTGGGCGGACTCGGCTAACGCTAGGGCTAGCATGCGCGCTGCGTTTTTCGGAGGAGGAGGAGGGATAAGAGACACAGAACTGACGGGAACAGGATCCTGGGGGGAGTCGAGGGCAACTGCTCCTAATGGGGGGAAAATTGAGAGAGAGAGTGATTTTATGTTACCCAATAAAGGAGAGTGACCTATCCTTAATGACCATTACAAAGAAAAACAGATGTTCTCCACACGTTCGCAGTGGCAATTCCTGCTGCAGGGAAACACTCTAGCTTCTGTCTCACATGCAAACGCTGCTCAACAGCACAGCAGCTCAGCCCAAAAAGGAAAAGAAAAAAAAACCACAAGAGATTGTCTAAAGGCTCCTCTTGCATTTCTAGAGAGGTAGGAAGGAGGTAGCAGAGAATGAGATAGTCTTACACAATTTTGATCATAGGGTTTGAGGTGGAAAGGTCCCTTCTTTGAGTGTTGGCAGAGTTTTTACTTTAAAAAGTCTTAGATGGTCTACTGGCTGAAATGATTTAGGAGGACATGCTATAGTTTCATGTATGACAGGATGGGTGGGGAAAAAAACGCGGTGTAGAAAGTATTATGGAAAATTATCTGAGATTTGTGTGATGTAGGGAGAAGGCAGAGGTTAAGACCTTCCTGATCTGCACAGCCCTGCAAGACACTTGTGATCAGAACTGATGGGCAATCCCCTCTCCTAAAGGCACGCAGACGAGGGCGTTTCTGAGAGCAGGTCCCCTTTGGAACTTAAAGAAAGAATGGAGGAAAATGCACGGTACCTGGCTGTGTGTGTCCAGTGGGTACAGTCTTATTCTGACTGCTTGACATTGGTCTCTCCCCTTCTTCTGGCAACTCTGGTTTGCCAGCAGCCACTAGCTGGGTATGCTGTAGCTCTTGGTGGGCTCCTTCCCCTGCTCCTGTTTCAGTGTTTTTAAGGGGCAAGGACATCTGGGTTGGGGACCTGTTTGTGATTTCAGTGATGCCAATCCCTTTGCTCCAGCTGGAAGCAGAGGAGTTTCGGGAGGTGATGGACACTCCTCCGCTGGCTTCTGACACGCGGCTGGGCAGCGCGAAGGAGACAGGTTCTGCTGCGCTCGGCGGTGGAGATTTGATGGGCTTTTGGCCCATCTTGGGTGAGAAGGTGGGGGGTTTGCAGGCCTTCTCTTCAGTTGGGCTCAGGTCTAGTGTAAAGAAGGGACTCATCTTCTCTTGGAAAGGGGAGACTGGCTCAGAGCTCGTGGCACTGCCTGGCGTCTGGGACTGGCTGCCTGATTCTAAATCCTTCTTGAGTAGGCTTGGCTTCTCCTTATTGATGCCAACTGACTCCAGCAGGGAGGTGCTGCTGTCCAGGAGCTCGGAGTCTGCTTGGGGTGGGCTGCACTGGAAGGACATAGGGTCAAAATCCAGGCTAGCTACTCCGATATCCGGCGGGCTCAGGTCAACATCTTCAGCAGACCGAGGAGAAATGAGGGCAGGAACATGGATGAGGCCCTCATCCCCATCGCTGTCATTGTCCTGGGGAAGGTTGTCATAGGAGTTGCAGCGGTTCATGTTTCCCAAGAGCTCTCCATTGAAGGAAGCAGAGAGAGCATCACTGCTGGACCTAGGTCTGCGGGGTCGGAACAGCTTGGATTCACCTAGGAAGGAGGAGATATGGGTTAGGGTCAAAATCTTACTGGCCAGGAGGTGGTGATTCAGTGCTGGTTTTAAAGCAATCTTAAGGCAGTGTGCAAGATGCTCACCTGGTGAACTCTAAACACAAAAGTAATGCAGTTAGCAGTAACCATTAGGTTTGCTCAAACTCTTTGACAGCAGTTGTCAGGTCTGGTTTAGTCTGAAACTAAGCTGTGTGCAAAGGCAAAACTAGCCAAATGTGCTGCAGACCTAAGGCTTTGTCAGAAAGAATTTTCCTTTCTGATGCTCTTTGTTCCACCTTAGAACACAAAGGGGAGGTGGCAAGGAATGAACCTAAGCAGTGGCAGCCAGACCAAAGCACGAGCTTTGCTTGTTACCTTAGAAGGAAAACAAAGACCTGAAGAGTATTTCTCTGTTGGGCAGCAGTAAGCTGCTTCAGTAATTAGCAAGTCCAGCTTTTCCTGGAGGGCTGGCAAACCTGTCCTGTTGAATATCTGCAGTCAGTAACATCAAACTGCTTTTTTTCCATCCAGGCACAATAAAAATGCAGGTACAACTCTTGTCTTACCATCCACAGCGTGCAGAGAGGTAAGCGATTCCTCGCTTTTAGCCGAGCGAAGAGTCCCACTGTCTCCTCGTCCACCTACGGAGATCCAAATGAGACAGGGAGAAGCTGAGGCATGGAAGTGACTTATACTCAATGATATTGTAAGCAGGAAAAACACAAATGGGTTTCTAGCAACAGAACCACACTTGTGCTTTTTTTGTGTTGCGGTTGGGATTTTTGGTTCAGTTTTTACTCCCAAGGCCTTAGAGAAAACCTTTATCCTGTTCCACTGTTAATAGCTTTGCTATCTAAGCCAGATGTAGTCCTGTCTTGTCATGGCAGAGTAGCCTAGAGAGGACTCTTCCAACCCATAGTTCTGTACTACCAGGCAAAAGTGAATCAATTTGGGGGGGAAAATAACCTATTAAAAGGCTAGCTGCCTGCAGATGACAGACTGGGCAATGACTCCCCACAGCCTCTGTCTGGATGGATCTGTGACAATCAGCTGGCTCCTGCCAGCAAAGAATCATAGAATCCTAGAATCCTAGAATGGGCAGGTTGGAAGGGACCCTAAACATCATCTAGTTCCAACCTCCCCACACTGAGCAGGGATGCCAATCACTAGCCCAGGTCACCCAGGGCCACATCCAGCCTGGCCTTGAACACTGCCAGGGATGGAGCAGCCACAACCTCTCTGGGCAACCTGTGNAACCATTCTATGACTCTCTAGCAATACCCATGTATTGTCTTTGAACAAAGACTCCGAGCCAAGCCTCAGAGGTTCAGCTCCAGCAGGCTCAGCTCTTAAGCCAGTGTGAGATCCCTACAGCACAGAGAGCAGTTAAGTGGAGGTGTTATGCATGGCTCCAACGCTAGAAGGAGACCAAAGCACACTGCAAGCAGAAACTCTGCCTTGCTGAAACCTCACCTGCCAGGGCTATGGCTTTCATCTCCGAGGGCTCACTGGGGTTGCGCTGCAGCTTGCGTTTGGAGACCGAGGAGGATTTGCCCAGGTTGAAGAAGGAACGCCAGCTGCCAACTGGTGACTTCTTCATCTTGCTGGGTGGCCTTTTCCTGGAGTGAGAAAACAGCAAATTGCTGCAGGAGGAAGCTCTGGTTCCTTCTAGCTACTGGTTGTTGATTACTAGTACTATCTAGTTTCTGCTGCAACACAGCTTAGAAACTCAGTCTCTTCTAAATCGGACTAGATGACCTTTAAAGGTCACTTCCAACCCAAACCATTCTATGGTTCTCAATAGCTGAGGATGTTGTCATTCCTATAGCTCAGCCCTAATCTCTCTCTTTGGTAAACTCCACAAAACAGTGCCAAGCAGGTGCACTGCAGGTGAGCAAAGGCTCCACACCTATACACTACAGCTGCTGAGGGATGGCTCTTCGTTAGCTGCAGATGCACCACTTCTCTGTGGAGCCCTGCTGCCATCAAAGCTATTCAAAAGCATCTCTTGCTCATGCTGTTAAAACATATCTGCCTCCTCCCACTGACATATTTAAGTTCTAGTATCATCAAGTCTGCCTAACTGCTCCATTTTGAGGGGCACCTGGATTTGTAAAGGCACTGAGTCCTGGATTCTGGAGAACCCCAATGTTTGCAGGCCTTGAGCTTGTTCACATATCTGTGTGTGTGATGAGTACAGGCACCTATGTGCATCATGGCTTTGTACATTTAATGATAACCCTCCTAGAGAGGAGGGAAGTTTTATGGCTAAACTAAGTCCACCAGACAACTGATGTAAGCTGAATCCTCACAGAGCCCAAAGCAGGTGGAGAACTAGCTACAAGACTTTACATACAACTTGTGTAAGTCAATATGGGCAAGTTTTTGCTGTACTCTAAAAGAACCCCAGTGATGACACAGGCTGGCAAGGAAACTCTTCTCTTACCTTTCAGATGGAAAGTCTATGACTGTGTGGAATTTCCCCTGTAAAGCTGCAGGGCCTTCTCCCACTTCAATGTACTTGCTGTCTGCCACGATGGGAGAGTTGATCTGGGCTTGTGTCCTTGCCTGGGCCTCCTCCAGTGTCAGCAGCTTTGTGGAAGGAGAGGACACCAACAGAGACTTGGGTCGTGATAAGGAGCTGTGCCCTGGAAGGGAAAAGCACAGGCAAGAGGGAGAATCAGAAACCTGCAGCAGAGAGCTCAAAGCTCTGAGGCTGTGTGTCTAGGAGGTGCTGTCTCCTTCTACATCTTGGTTATCCCAATAGTCATTTTGTCAGAGGTATCACAGAATCACTATGGTTGGAAAAGACCTCTGAGATCAAATCCAACTGTCCTCCTAACACTGCCATGCTCACCACTAACCCATGGCCCAAGCACCACAGCTACACGGGTTTTGAATTCTTCTAGGGATGGTTTATTCCACCACCTCCCTGGGCAGCCTGGAGCAATGCCTGAGAACCCTCTTGGGGAAGAAATTCTTCCTAGTATCCAAACTGAACCTCCACTGGTGCAACTTGAAGCTATTTCTTCTTTTCCTATCACTCATTACCTGGGAGAAGAGATCATCCCTCACCTTACTCCAACCTCCTTTCAGGGAGTTGGAGAGAGTGAGAAGGTCTTCCCTGAGCCTCCTTTTCTCCAGACTAACCAACCCCAGTTTCCTCAGCTGCTCCTCACAACACTTGTGCTCTAGACCCTTCCCCAGCTTCCTTGCCCTTCTCT
>VWZO01021518.1:10012-51662 GCA_013396975.1 Bucco capensis | reverse complement strand
TTTGGGTTACCCCTCCCCAAGTGTAAAACCTGGCACTTACTCTTGTTACATTTCATTTGATTTGTGGCTGCCCAGACCTCCAATCTATCCAAATCCCTCTGGAGAGCCTCACATCCTCCAATGGAATCCACGGCACCCCCCAGCTTAGTATCACTGCAAACTTACTTACTAGTCCTTCAAGTCCTACATCTAAGTCATTTATAAAGATATTAAACAGCACTGGTCCTAAGATGGATCCCTGAGGTACCTCAATGTCCTTCTTGGAGTGAGGGGCAAAATAAGTGGATGTTTATGACCAAAAAAACCTCAATTACGAGACCAACTTAATGTATTTTTATAACAACAAAGGGCAGAGGGAAGCAGGTAGGTTAGAAACCTTCACTGACAAACTTAACTATATGCAGAAGGCTGTACAGAAAGTGATGGTTTTTCTTCTTCCAAAGCTTGGCTTCAGTCATTGCCAGGTCCCACCTCTCAGTGCAGCAGGACAAGCCTTGTGTGGCTGAAGCTGCCACAAACTAGTATGCAAACAGACAGGGCAAACAGAAGCCAGCTGTGTGTCCTGGCCCTTCTACAGCTTCTGCTTGGGTTTGGAGGTGAACATGTCAGTTCTTGCAGAGGTAGTTGCTGTGGCCTCCTGCTGCTAGGATCTGGTAAGTCAGCTTGCAGCACAGAGGAGACTGCTACAGAGGAGCACGAGGAGCAACCTGATCTGGCTGGAGATGCTCCTGCTGACTGCAGGGCTGCTGGACTAGATGACTTTGGAAGGTCTCTTGAACCCAAACCACTCTATGAACCTGTCATCTTTTGTTTGCCCTTGTTTACTGTACAAATATTTACATGATTATTCTCCCATGAGTTGAGTTGTGGGGGGAAGCATGTCACCACCCCAACATCCTGACTGGCTCCATTCTCCCCACTATCCCTTCAGCCTCACAGCTCTTGTGTAAAGTGTGCACAGCCCAGGTTGTGTTGGTTAATGCTGTCTTGAAGCAGGCACCAGAATATCACTTTCACCTCTTAGGTACATGCCAGAGGCTGTGCTCAAAACCAGAGGCTCTTGGAGGCACTGTGGAAGATGATGCTCTAGGACAGTATTTAGCTGCTCTGCTGTGAAATAGCCTGACTGAAGAAATCTGCACCAGTTTTGTGTCAAAGCAGACTGAATGCCAATGACCAAGTCATTAAACTATTAGCTCAAAGTACATGGTCCATTCTAAGCCTGGATAAGCATTTGGCTCTGGTTCTTACAGTGCTTATCTCCTGGCAGAGCTCAGCCTGCTGTGGGCTGTTACTGTTCAGCCAAGCTAACTTCTGGCTCCTATGGACTTCAAATTCCCTTCCAGTAGAAGCAAAAGGTGGACTTGGAGTAACTCTGCTCTCCTAGGTATAGGTAGAGCTTGTTTAGAAGTGTGGAGCAGCAAACTGACTGGAAAACCAGCTCTCTGTGCTCCAGAGGTGGTGGTAACTGCACTGACTGTGCCCATCCTGTAGGAACAGCAGGTTATCAAAGCAGATGGTGCATACTTAATGCTGCTTAGGAGTGGTAATAGCTTCTGGTGTCCATGTTTGAGCTAGAGTGAACTTTATTCCTGGTGCAACTCCTCTTGTTCTCAATGGCACAGGCATATTTACAGTCTTAGCAGTTACTCAAGGGCATTTGTAGGTTCCAAGGCTGCTCTAGAGTTGGTGACAAATCTATTGCAATTCATTTCTCATCCTAAAGCCATAAATGGGGCTGGTTAGCTTGGAGAAGACTGAGAGGAGATCTGCACAATGCTTAGCAATATCTAAAGTGGGGGGGGGCAAGAGGCTGGGGCCACACTCTGCTCAGTGGTGCCCAGGGACAGGCCAAGGGGCAATGGGCACAAACTGCAACCCAGCAGGTTCCATGAGGAGAAACTTCTTTGGAGTGAGGGTGCAGAGCCCTGGCCCAGGCTGCCCAGAGGGGTTATGGACTCTCCTTGTATGGAGAGATTCCAAACCCAGCTGGAGGTGATGCTGGGCAAGCTGCTCTGAGTTAGCAGGTGTAGCAGGAGGTTGGACTAGATGATCTCCAGAGGCCCATTCCAACTCCTACCATGCTGGGATTAGGTGAAATCAGCCACCCAAGCAGAGAAGTGGGAAACAGCTGCAGGGCCAGTGCAGCCTGAGCTGTGTGGATGGACAACTCTGCTCACTAACCCACAACACAGAAGAAATAACCAGGACTGCAGATGTCAAAATCTTCCCTGTAAGAGTAAGACTGAGTTTCTTAGTGTCAACATTAGCCAGTAGAGAGAGCTTGCTTTCACAGAATCACAGAATCACGAAGACTGGAAAAGACCCCCAGGATCACCAAGTCCAGCCTATGACCCTATACACCCAACATCTAAACCATGCCACTCAGTGCCACATCCAATCTTCTCTTAAACACCTCCAGGGATGGTGACTCCACCACCTCCCTGGGCAGCCCATTCCAGAGCCCAATCACCCTCTGCGTGAGGAAGTGCTTCCTAATGTCCAGTCTAACCCTCCCCTGCTGCAGCTTCAAGCCATGGCCTCTTGTCCTGTCACTAGCTGCCAAGGAGAAGAGCCCAACCCCTACCTGACTGCAACTTCCCTTCAGGTAGTTGTAGAGGGCAATAAGGTCACCCCTGAGTCTCCTCTTCTTCAGGCTGAACAGTCCCAGTTCCCTCAGCCTTTCCTCATATGGCTTCCCCTCCAGCCCCTTCCCCAGTCTCGTTGCTCTCCTCTGGACCCTCTCCAGCACCTCAACATCCTTCTTGAAGTGAGGGGCCCAGAACTGGACACAGTACTCAAGGTGAGGCCTCACCAGTGCAGAGTACAGGGGGAGGATCACATCCCTAGTCCTGCTGGTCACACTATTCCTGATCCAGGCCAAGATGCCATTGGCATCAGTTCATTTCTGCTTGTGTTCCAAGGTGCTGATAAGGGCTGACAGCCCATGCAGTGTGCTGCACTGCAAGACAGCTCAAATGGAGAAACATGGAGGAACATCCAGGATGAGGACAGGGAGCAGGGGGGACAAGGATTTGAGAGATTCCTTACTCTTTCTCAGTGCTAGGACACTGAAGTAGCAGCCAAACATTCAGATGTGCATCCTTGGCTTCTAACGATGATGCTGATAGCAGTGCCTAAACCCAGGCTGCGTTTGCAGGTTCTGATACCACAACCCTGGAAAACTATCCTCTAGGTTATAGTAAAAGCATTGTAATTGTCCCTGGGGAGGCTCAGCTACTCAGTAAGTGTCTGATACCTTTTGTGATCAAGGTGAAGGTAGTGGGGCAAGACACATACCTGCTCCATCTCGTATGACTGAGCTGAGTTTGGAACTGAAGAGGACATCCACGTGGTTCAAGATGAATTCCACCACTACTGACTGGATTCTCACCTCCATGAAGGCAGCAGTTCCACTGAAGCAGGCAGATTCTATCTGCTTTGATCTGAAGGAGACACAGGTTAAATGACATGCCAGAGGCCAGAAGAACAGGGGAAGATGCTCTCCTGCCAAGTAAGGCTTCAGGATGTGCTGAGGTTGCTCAGGTAGACAAGACTTCAGGGGCCATTCAGAGATTAAAGCTCATCAAGGCATTACATAAATGATTGTGCTGACTGCAGTGATTCATATCCACATTTTGGGGGTGCCTTTGAGTCCTACTGAAAGAGGAACACTGGCTCTGGGAGGAGGAGGAGGTAAATGAACTGCATACCCAAAGTGGGGAGCTCCTTTGTTCCAGGGAGTGTGGATGGCAGCAGTTTAATGCAGCAGCACTGCACAGCACTGTGGGCATCTAATGTGCTTTTCCCTCTAGCAGGCAACATCTCCAACTGGTCTTGCTCTGTGAGCACCTCAGTGTTCACAAAAGCAACAAGAGATGGTTTGAGTGCTTGTGGGTGACTTGCCAGCAAGGAGCAAAGAGCTCAGCCTCATTAAGTGCACCCAGGGGATCAGTGACCTGGGTTTCTCAGGTTGGTCACAAAAGCAGTTCCCAAAGCAATAAGAAGCAGTCAGGGTCAATTCTATCTTTCTTTTAAAGCAAATTGTTTAAATGACAGCAGTCACTTTAATGCACATTCCAAGCAGAATGGGGCAGATTGACCCCAGACCATATCCCTAGGTTTGAACTTCTGAAGCTAAAAGCTGTCAAATTAGACTCCAGAGATTTATGTAATGGGAAACTGGTGATGTCAGTGAGCAAACCTTCCTGGATGATCAAGGACATATTAACCAGGAGAGGGAAATGATCTCCTAGAAAAGAGGGTTGGAGAGGATCCTTCCTTGCTGCTACAGGACTGCAGGCAGTGGAACTGCATCCCAGCAAGACAGAATACTACTGGGATGTTCTCTCTAGGTGCTGATTTTACATCACTGCTTCAGGAGCTTGGCAGCTGGTCTCAAGCCCCTCCTTAGAATGACTTCCCATTGGAGATTCTACAGGAGAACAACACAGGAAGAGATGGAAGGAAGGGGTGAAAGGTAAGAGAGGGATGGCAGAGGGAAATGGGGCTGGCAGAGGGGAAGGGGGGCAGCAGACAAGACGGGGTGGCAGACAGAAGATAGGGGGGTGACAGACAGAAGATAGGGGGGTGGCAGACAGAAGACAGGGGGGTGGCAGACAGAAGACAAGGGGGTGGCAGACAGGGATATGTCTTAACTGCTGCAAGTGGTGATTTTCTGAAGGACAAGGTGTGTCTGTTGTATATAAAACCTTGCCCTGAAATGGGGAGAATAAGGAGAGTACCTGAGGAGGTTTGGAGCCCAGACAATGGCTAAGTTCTTAGTGTGCATGTTTGTGATGGAGCAGTAATCAGCCAGACGAGCTAAGTGTCTCATTAGGAACTCCAGTGTCCTGGAAAAGAGGAGATAAGCAAATGTTCAGCACCAGTGAGCAAAGCCAGGCTCTGATTTACCAAACAAACCCCAGATCATTATTTTCTTTTGGTTTGACAGCTCACAGATTAAAAAATGTTAAACTATGCACCCTAAGGGTTGTCTTCAGCAAACAGTGACACAGGGATGGGTGAGGGGAGCCTCTCCTGGTTTGTCCAAGCATCTGCTCTCCATCCAAGGGCTGGATCCAGCAGCCCCACAGGTGGAGGGGAACAATGTAAATGCCACCAGCCCAGCAGGATGCAGAAGCAGGATGCCCTGGAGCTTCCTCACAGGGCTGCTGTGCTGTGGCACTGCACAACAGAAATAGCTGTTTGGTGTGGTATGTGACAGCACTGTGGTGTTCCTTAGAGAGGAGACCCTCCTCTTTGGGCTGGGGGCCTTTGGGGCTCAAACTTCCACTGAGGAACAAGGCCTGAACTGAAGATGGATGTTTCTAGCTGGGAAGTAAATGGACATCTCCAGCATCCTGCAGTGCCCTGCCCCAGCTTACACTGCCANAATGCTCCCTGTGCTGTGGGCACAGTTATGGCACCAGGGGCCACAGGAGACCACAAGGGATCTTCAGACTGTGCCTGCAAAGCCCAGTAACCTGCACAGATATCATCCTCACAGAGAAGCAGAAGAGTGGATTGGGTGGGTTTCTTTGGTTGTTTTTTCCCTTTTAAAGCAAACATCAAGAAATAAAGAGAGCAGCAGCCCTATCCATCTACATCACTTGGCATCCAGGTGCCCCCAGCTCCCCTTTCTGTTCTAAGACACATGCACCACCCCCTCCCAGTTACAGAAGGCTGTTACCCCCATAAAGGAAGAGTCACTTTAGGGAAAAGCTGGAATGCACTAGAGAAAAAGAGACAAAGGTGATGCTTTATGTTTGAGATCCTCTTCAAGGCCCTGCCCCCTTAAACAAGGTGAAGAAAACACTTAATAGCTGGTTTGTATTACACTAATTAGTTAATGTTACCTAAGCAGCAAGCAGCACACACTTAGAGCTTGTAACACAAGAGTTAACCATCATAAATAGTTAAGACTAATAACCATATAATGTTGTTGATATTAAAACAACATGCAACACTAAGTCTGATGTAATTGCCCAGCTAATCACCATACATTACAATAATGAACATGTAAATAACTGGTTTTAATTATTTGAGCTAATAATCATTAATACCCAAATACCTTCATGTGTTACAACTGGCACAGGGCACAGAAGCAGAAATGCTTTTGCAATTAACATACATTACACTAATAAGCCAAAGGAGAGTTAGGATGGGAGGATCCAAAGATCACCTGCCAAAGCTAGTGGCCAGCAGAGGACAGGTAGGTGTCCGTGACATAGAAGGGGTGTTAGGATGGGACACTAATCAATATGTGATGTCCATGACCAGGATGGGGCATCAGAAGGGGATATCAATCACTCTCTGCTGTCGGGAAGGGATACCAATAAATACCTGGCACTGGGAGGTGATACCAATCCATACCTGGTGTTAGGAGGGCATACCTGTTACTGCCTGGCATTGCTGGGTGGCCATGACCAAGAAGTGGCATTAGGAGGGGACACCAATCAACATCTGGTGTTAACTGGGGCCACCAAACAATATAAGGCATGAGGAGGGGATAGCAGTCAGGATCTGGCATGAGGAGGGGACAGCTATCAAAGGCTGGCATTGGGAGAGGACACCAATGAATGGATCTAACAAGGGACCATCTATGATCATCACACCTCACTAGCCAAGGCCCACAAACTGTGATGCCACATGCCAATCAGTACCAAGCATTACAATCAGCTCTTCAGAGCCAATGTCCACCTGCACAGTGTCACTTGTCACCTAACCCTCTCCAGACACTGCAGCACAGCTGCTCTACCTCATCACTATCAGCCAGTTCTGACCTCACAAGCTCCCAGCTGTAGTTTCCAAGGAAGTCTCTAAGATGATACCAAGTCCACAGTGAGCTAAGTAAACCAGACATCACCTTCCTGCAGCCACTGCAATATCTGGAGTCACTGAGCACCTGGCTTGGGTGGAAAACTGGAATCACCTCAGTATTCCCCTCCTGAACCCCTGAGGAATGGCTGCACTCACCTGTAGTGAGGAGGGGGCAGCTGCTGGATGACATCATGGATTTTAACCAGCCTTTCTTCATCTGTAGCAGCAGAAACTGCATCCTGGAAGAAGGCAAGAAGGGAATTAGCTGGAAAGAAGACTCAATACTTGCCACAGCATCTTAACCACGTGGCCAATGGACTGCTCTCCAGCACTGAAGTGGATTGTGTTGCTCTTCACAGAATCCCAGCATCCCAGCATGGTGGCAGTGGAAGGGAGCTTTGGGGATCATCTTTTCCAACCCCCCCTTGGTAAAGCAGGGTCACCCAGGATCATGCCCAAGAGACTTTGGAATCTCCCTGGAGAAGGAGACTCCACAACCTCTCTGGGCAGCCTGGGCCAGTGCTCTGCACCCTCACAGATCTGTACAATTAAGCTATGAAGTGGCCTAGATTTTGATGTCCTTGGTGTTTCTCACATGATCTGTGTGCAGGACTATCCCCAAGAGACAGACATCTCTCTCAAGGTAGAGAAGCAGCAACCTATCTGCTTATAAATAGATCTTCTCAATGCTAAACAAGAGCTCAAGGGTGCAGGGGGCAAGAGGCTGGGGCCACACTCTGCTCAGTGGTGCTCAGGCACAGGCCAAGGGGCAATGGGCACAAACTGCAACCCAGCAGGTTCCAGCTCAACAGGAGGAGAAAGTTGTTTGGTGTGAGGGTGCAGAGCCCTGGCCCAGGCTGCCCAGAGAGCTTGTGGAGTGTCCTTGTGTGGAGAGATTGCAAGGGCAGCTGGAGGTGATGCTGGGCAAGCTGCTGTGGGTGAGCCTGCTGGAGCAGGGGGGATGGACTGGATGATCCCCAGAGGTCCTTTCTAACCCCCAGCATGCTGGGATTCTGGAGGGCAGGTTCCCCTCAGTGCTGGCTCCTTTTCAGTATGTCTGTGCTCAGCCTGAGTAGCTGAAGTGCTGCTGAAGCTGCAGGTGGAAGGCACTGCCCTGCACTCACCGAGAACTTCTCGTAGAGCTGGTAGGTGAGCAGGGGGTTGGGCAGCTCGCGGAAGTACAGTTTGCAGAGGGAGCCCACACAGTGAATGTCCTGGATGTAAATGTCCTTTGTCAAGTCAGGGATCTGCTCCGAGTCAAACTCGTGGCTGGAAAGGAGAGCAAAAGAATCAGTGATGAGCTTGGAAATGTAGGAATGAAAATCAAACCCAGTGCAAATTACAGGCAAGAAAAGCAACAGTTTCCTGACTTGCAGGAAAAAAAGAGTTCTTAGTCACCAGATCCACAGGAGCCATGGCTGTGGTGCTGCCAGAGTGGATTGTTCCAAAAATAAGACTTTCTTTCTTCTAATAAGGCATTTTCAGTCAGGTTTACAACTGAGTGGCTAGCCTGCAATCCCTTTGGCTGCAACAGGGCTTTGCACAAAGCCTCCAGAGAAGGTCAGCATGGTCTTGGAAGGCAATCTGAACACTGACCTCCTGCAGGCACTAAGTAGGGGATGCCTGGCAGAGGAGTGTCCAAAGGGAAGCTGCTGTCCCTTTGGATTTCCAAGGCCTGGAAATAGCAATGCTAAAGCAATGCCACTGGCAGTTGCTCTGGTTGCTGCACACACCAGCTCCCATGTGCAGCAACTCATTGGGGACAAGCTGGTGAGCCCACAGCTTGCCTCTGCTGCAGCGTGAAGAGAGCCAGGAACCACATGAAGCAAAATCCTAGAGCATTCCCTTGGTTTTCAGAGAGAGGAAAAACCCAAATCACAAACGTTCATCAGGTAAAAGCTGAGCTGAGAAGGCCAAGGGCTGGCTCCCTGCTGGGGNCCTGTGCTGTGGGCACAGTTATGGCACCAGGGGCCACAGGAGACCACAAGGGATTTTCAGACTGTGTCTGCCTTAGACATGAAGGTTGCATGAAGAAAGCAGATCTCTACTTCAGAGAAGACGGTGAAGAGTCCAGCCCAGTTCCTCATCCCAAAGACAGCAGACAAGGAAAGGAAGGTTTCTGTTTCCCACATGCATGTTCTGACTCATCATCTACTGAAGAGAAACTTACTCCCTGCACTTAGCTCCACAGAAGTTTGTCTGAGCCTTCTGCTCAGAAAGGAGTTCAGAGAAAGACAATAACACACTCAGCCTTGACTGAACTTCCCCGGCCATGTCCTGCCCTACTCCAGTTCTGCTTCTCCAGGCTATTTTCCTAGGAATCAATCTCACACTGTGGCAGAGACATATCCCTGAGGAAGCAGAACATGGAGTGAGGAAAGGGAAGTCCTGTTACATTCAGCCTTCTTTCTCTCTGCACTGGCTGCTTCGAGAGCTACATATGAATTTTTTGACCTCCAAAGGAAGTTTCTGTTAGTAGAATACAACTTCAGAGCCTCTTAAATACAGCCAGGAATGAACAAACCAACTCCACTCTGTTTTGCCTACCAGCCAAATAAAGGTGGTTACTGCACTGCCAAAGAGCCAACCCCTGGCCTGGAGTAAATCTCCCACATGGAATAAATGCTCTAACTTTCTCTCCAACCAAAAAAATCCCTGGAAACCCTGCAGATCTAAACCTTCCATGTGAAACTTAAGAAGAGTGACTCATTTTTAAGGATACTGCAGTCTAATGATCTGTTTATATGGCTTTGAACTACAGCAACACAACATGTTCATCAAGGCAGCATGTCCTACATTTGGATGATGTGGATGAACAAGGACAGAGTCTCCATGCTGGGCCATGCACTGCCTTCTTTTTGTCTTTGGAACATCTCAACAAACTGAAAACCAGGCTTTCCCTTCATCCTCTGTATGAAATCATACCACACGTGTTTTAGAAACCATGTTCAGCTGGCTGAACATCATCCAGTGTGTGCCCAGGGCCAAGGAGGCCAACAGCATCCTGCCTTGGATCAGCACTAGTGTGGCAGCAGCACTAGGGCAGGGATTGTCCTCCTGCACTGGGCACTGGGGAGACCACACCTCAAATCCTGGGCTCAGTTTTGGGCTCCTCACTGCAAGAAGGACATTGAGGTGCTGGAGTGTGTCCAGAAAAAGGAAAGGAAGCTGGGGAAGGATCTAGAGCACAAGTGTGGTGAGGAGCAGCTGAGGGAACTGGGATTCTTTAGCCTGGAGAAAAGGAGGCTGAGGGGAGACCTTCTCATTCTCTCCAACTCCCTGAAGGAGACTGGAGTGAGGTGGGGGTTGGTCTTTTCTCCCAAGGAAAAAATAACAGGACAAGAGGAAATAGCCTCACGTTTTGCCAGAGGAGGTTCAAATTGAACATTAGGAACAATTTCTTCCCCACAAGGGTTGTCAAGGCCTGGCCCAGGCTGCCCAGGGCAGTGCTGGAGTCACCATCCCTGCAGGGGTTCAAAAAATGTATAGATGTGACACTTCATGACATTGTTTAGTGGCACCAGGGTGTTGGATTGACAACTGGACTTGATAACCATAGAAGTCTTTTCCAACCTTAATGATTCCATGATTTTTAAAGCACCTTTGCAAAACAGAGGAGAAAATGGTCTTGGCAACAGAAAGGGGAAAAACAGCCCAGGGCAGGGATTAGAGAGCTGATCCAGCAGCAATCCGAATGGGGAATGAAAGGGATGCAACTGGAGCAAGGGCAAATGTTTTACTCAGCCAGGAGTGCTGTGGGCAGCAGCTCCACTCAGAGTCTTTGGAGGCTGCCCCTGGGAGCCTCAGGAGCAATGTTAAAATGAAACTTGCTGTGAGGAGCAACAGATTAAGCTGAAACAGAATAAGGCAATCCATATCTAGCTTTGTACAGCAACTAGCCCAAACCTGGCCACTGAGCTTGGGAATAGCTGGTACAGACAGGCTGTCCTTCACATGGAAAATAGCCTTTGCTGCCTCTGTGAGGCTGTGGGGCTAGGATCACTGCTGGAATTAGTCACATCCCACTAGGTCCTCTCAGTCCCTTCACAACGAAACACTGCATACCAAATAGCAGGAGGAAAACCAGCCTCACAGGAGGAAAATACCAATTTACTGGGATGAGACCAGCTCCTAACTAGGGAGGACACACACCTAGCCTTGACCAGCAAAGCTGCTCAGTGTTGCAGTGCCACCCACTGAAAACTAGGCAAGTGTTCTTTCATGTTACCAATTAATTGCTAATATGCCACAGCAAGGAGAAGTATCAGCTGCTCAAAAGGGCCCCAGGAGCAAGAGGAAAGAGGAATGAAATGTGACAGCACAGTGTCACCAAGATCTCGGAGCCTTCTGATACTCTGTCCTGCAGGAAAACTTGCTGCAGAACCATAGAATCATAGAACTGTCAGGGTTGGAAGGGACCTTCAAGCTCCTCTAGCCCCAACCCCTGTGCCTGCCATGGGCAGGGACACCTGGCACTAGAGCAGCTTGCTCCCAGCCCCAGCCAGCCTGGCCTGCAACACTGCCAGGGCTGGGGCTGCCACCACCTCTCTGGCCAACCTGGCATAGTGGCTCAGCACCCTCCTGGCCAACAACTTCTGCCTAACAGCCAACCTGAATCTCCCCTCCTCAAGCTTGGATCCATTCCCCTAGTCCTAGCACTGCCTGACATCCTAACAAGTCCTTCCCTAGCTCTCTTGTAGCCCCTGCAGATCCTGGAAGGTCACAAGAAGGTCTCCTGGGAGCCTTCTCTTCTCCAGACTGAACAATCCCAACTCTCTCAGTCTGTCCTCCTAGGAGAGGTGCTCCAGCCTCTGAGCATCCTTGTGGCCCTGCTCTGGACACCCTGCACCACTTCTATATCCTTCCTGTACTACTGAGCAAGGCTGTGCTGTCCCCAGCTGGTAACAAACCCAATGCAGCATCCACTGAGTACAGACCCCACACTGGCATCAGAGCTGCTGGAACAGTCTGCCCCAGAGGCAGCACGGGCAGGAGCCAGCAGCTGCCTCGTGTCCAACAGCTCCCCTTACCGCAGCTTCTGGATGTTGGAGGCGATCCCCGAGAGCCGGTAGATCCCGTCCACAATGCCATGCTTCTCAATGAACTCAGTGCAGCTCTTGAGGACCTGGGGGACTGAAGAACAAGTGGTGCTGGTTAGTAGAGCCTCTTAGTAAAGTCCTAGGTCAGGTTGTGGTCTTGTCAGATGTCAAACCAAGCCCAGCTGGGCTACTGCCTTAGCTCTTCCTTAAAGGAGAAAGCCTGTAAAGAATTTAACTTTAGGAGCTGGTGAGAGATCTTCTTTGCTTTACAGAAACTGCAGGAGTTTGAGTACATGAAGAAAAGTGTGACCAGCAGGTGGAGGCAGGTTATCCTCCTCTCTACTCTGTCCTAGTGTGGCCACAGCTGGAGTCCTGGGTCCAGGTCTGGGCTCCACACTTCAAGACACACAAGGAACTCCTGGAGAGAGCCCAGCAGAGGCTCCTAAGATGCTGAGGGCACTGGAGCATCTCTGGCAGGAGGAAAGGCTGAGAGCCCTGGGGCTGCTGAGCCTGGAGCAGAGCAGAGCCAGAGGGGAGCTGCTCCATGCTGAGCAAGAGCTCAAGGGTGCAGGGGGCAAGAGGCTGGGGCCACACTCTGCTCAGTGGTGCCCAGGGCCAGGCCAAGGGGCAACCCAGCAGGTTCCATCTGAACAGGAGGAGAAACTTGTTTGGTGTGAGGGTGCAGAGCCCTGGCCCAGGCTGCCCAGAGAGCTTGTGGAGTGTCCTTGTGTGCAGAGATTGCAAGGGCAGCTGGAGGTGATGCTGGGCAAGCTGCTGTGGGTGAGCCTGCTGGAGCAGGGGATTGGACTGGATGATCCCCAGAGGTCCCTTCCAACCCTCACCATGCTGGGATTCTGAGCTATGAATTAGGTTGAAAAAGTCAATTCTGGTCAAGTAGAGACAGTGCAGGTCCCATCACAGCTCCCACAAGAACTGTGCTGTTAAATTCCATTCCAGAAGAGCTCTAAAATTGGGTAAACAGACTTTCTATGGCCAAAGCCTGCCTTTGTTTTCAAATCCCCAAAGGATTAACCTCCACTGCTTGGTTTAAGCAAACACAAACACTATGGAGATGCCACTTGCTGCACCAGGGCCAGGAGAGTTTTTACAAGTGATAATTCCACCCCCAGTGTCTCCTGGAGTGTGACTGGCTTTACACAGCTACACAACACACCACCCTCACAGACATCACAGACAGACCAGGGTATGACAGGATGGAAGAAAGAAGCCCAGAGGATACCATTAGGTGTCAAGTTAATATTCAAGCCACTTCACCAACCAATTCCTTCCAGTTGGCTTCTCAGCCTCATGCAGCAGCCACTGCTGGAGCTATCTGTCCATCCCTGTAAGCTTGAGGAGGAGCAAACGACTTCATTTGTAAAAGGGAGATAAAACTGCCCTGTACACAGAAAGAAAATCAGGATCAGGCTCCTGTGAGCATCAGCAAATCTCCATGGAAAAAGCTCAGTTCCTCATGGGGCTCTTCAAGCCACCTTCTTGCTGTAGCTCTCCTGATCATCTAGCTGTACTCCTGCATGAGATGCCAGGTCTGATCAATTTGCCATGTGACACAGATTCTGAAGAGGTCATGTGGCAAATCCCCTTATATCAAGCAGCAAATGCCATCTGCCAGTCAGTTCTAAGTGCTGCTGGACTTAGCTGCTCTGTGCCCTCCCCTCCCCAGCAGCTTCTCTGCTGCTCTCCCAGTTTGCAGCAAAGCACTTGTGCAGTGAGAGGAGAGACTCCTTCCCCATGGATCCCTGGCAAGCAGCAGGTGCACCTGCATGGGCTAAGGGCACTGCTCCTCTGCACTCCAGAGCCAGGAAATCCATGTGCTATGTCAATCACTCAGGCTCAGTTAGAGCTGATTAGGTTCTGGACCTGCAATATCCAAAGACACCAAGAGACAGTCAAACCTGAGCCAGTCAGACTCTAGCATTACACTACCAGGCATCAACAGCACCTCAGGCTGTTTTCCAAAGCAAGAAGCAGATCTGGGACAAGCAGAGCTCTTGTACATGAAGCAATGGCAGAGAAAGAGTCTTGGAACCAAGAGCTGCTTTGGTGGGGAAGGAAAACCAGCAGAGGTGATCACCTCTAGCTCTCCCCTGTAGGTACAATACCTCCACCAACACAGCCAGAAGGTATTTGCAGAAAGCAACCTCAGCATCCACTCTGAAGCTAAAGGTACCTCTAGCAGCCTTGTTGAGCTGAGTAGCAGCACAATAGCTGGCATTAGGAGGCAACCAGACACACATTTAGTCATCTGAGTCAGGACAAGCAACACCTCACCACTGACTGAATAGACATTGGGGAGAGAGGATGTTGGTAGAATGTGCATCAGCCATCCACAAGGCTGAAAGAACAGGATATCACTTCAAAAGTCATTTTTGGAGGACAACACTTATCCCTTTATGCAGAAAGACTCAAGTTTTTCAGGCTTTAAATGGCCAGGGAAGGAGTTACATCACACTCATGGAGCTGCCAAAAAGGACTACAATATGTTCTGCATTGCACTACAGTGTTAGGAGAGAAGTGTGACCCAGGTGTGAAGCACAGAGATGAGAACAGCCCCATCCACTGCAGCAAAAGTGAAGGACAAGGCTTTGGATGCTGACACAGTTGGTGTCTTCTGTCAGAAAGGAGAGCACCTCCTGGATTGCAAGACACACTAGACTCATGCTCATCTGGATCTCACTGAGGAGCAAGCAAGACCATGTGAGATGCCCACACGTGGCTCTCCCCACCACCCCCCAGGTCAAACCTCATCAGTGAGCTGAGCAGGGGCCCTTGGCTGAGCCCAGCATCCAACTGTGAGGAACAAAGGGCTGGGGCAAGGAGCTGACCCAACTTTTCAAGCATTCTGTCAAGATCTGCTAACCCTCAGCTGCAAAATCCCCATTTCATGGTCCACAACTGGCATCTCCTTAACATTAGTGATACCCAGTGAAACAATTAAATAAGCAAATAAACAAACAGCATGTTCCCTGCCTCATCCTCCCAGGGAGCTGACACCACCCAAGCAGGGCAATGCACACGTGCTGTGGAGGATTCTACCCTGCCAGCTCTCCTGTTTGCCTACAGCCCATGAAAATGGCCAGGACAGCTGCCTGTGCTCCCTCACTGATGGCTGTGCCACAGGGAGTGAGCTCTGCATGCTTCCCAGGCCTTATCCTGCAGGGCTTGATCTAGCTGTGTCAACAAACAGCATGGCAAGGCTAGTATTTATGTACTGCTGCAGCTGAGCAGCAACCTGTGGTGACAGTGTGAAGCAGGTCAAGGGAGAACAGGGGCAAGGTGATGGGTGTAGCACCAACAACCTGCTTCCTAAGGTACTTCTTGGCCATGGAAGCTCCTGGACACAGATGGAATTAACATACACTGAAAAAACTCTACTAGGCTTGCTCTCCATGTTTCCTAATTTGGTTACCAGGACAAGCTGTTCTTTAAGCTAAATTTATCATGCCAGCAGCACAGATATTTTGGGGGAATTCAGCAGGGTTGGAGAAGTGACTGAAATTCAAGTAGGGCCATCTATAATTATACCTGCAAGCCCTTTGCTGGAATGGGGACTTGAACAAATCACAGAATGCTTTGGGTTGGAAGGGATCTTAAAAGTTCATCAAGTCCAATCTCCCTGCCATGATCAGAGACACCTTCCACAAGACCAGGTTGCTCAGAGCCCTCTCCAACCTGACCTTCAACACTTCCAGGGATGGGGCATCCACAAGTTCTCTGGGCAACCTATGCCAGTGTCTCACCACCCTGACAGTGAAGAACTTCTTCCTTGCATCTAATCTAAGTCCTGGANCCTGCTCTGGACACCTTCCAGCACATCTATATATTTCTTGTAATGGGAATATCCCTCTTGTAATGGGACACATATGTGTTTAATCTCCCTCTGCCCTTTGAATCCCAAGCCCNGCTGGGGATGGAGCCCAGGACATGGTTGGCTTTTGGGCTGTAAGTGCACGTTGTCAGCTCATTACCAGCTTCTCATCCACCAGTATATCCCAAAACCTCCTCTCAAAGATGACTCCTGACNTTAGCTAAACAGACATATATATATATATATATGTATGTATGTCTAAGCACACTTATGGAGGGAACAGTGTCCATGATTACAGGAAGGAAATGGCAGGAAGACAGCACAAGCCAAGACCACCACCTGCTGGGGCTCTTGACATCATGTTGTGACTTTTCCAGGTCCCTATCACTGTCTACTGCACAAATCCAACCACTGCTGAACTTCTATTGTTTAGGTCCCCATTGTGGCTCCCAGTTCCCAAACCAATTCCCAGATTTGAATCCAAAAGGTATCTCAGCTGCATCCCAGCAGGGAACTGATGGAGACTTCTCACAGGATGTCACAGTACCTACACTAAAATTCTGTTAATGTTAGTTAATTACTGTAATTTCCTGCAATTATAATAACCAGACTTGATGATGTGGTTTGTGTTAACAGCCACAAAGGTTCACCTAGCTCAGCACCTGGGTTCTCACTGCTGCCACAGGACACTCTGGGAAAGGCACAGGGAGGAAACAAGCACAAGGGTGACACATGAGTGTATTCCTCCAGCCCTCAAAAGCCTCTACTCTGGAACCTCCAGTGCCCAGAATGTCCCTTTCCAGTTCCATGATCCCGGGCAACTAGGAGTCTACTGATGCACCACTGGGTTTACTCCTCTTCTGAGCAACAGCCATCCCCAAGCACTGACTCCAGATAACCTCTCTGCAGTGAAGCCACTGGCTCACAGTCTGCTAGGTGCCACATCTGAACACTTCCCTCTTTGTGACAACCTCAGTACCTAACACATTTCCCATTCCAAAATCCATTACCTCACTCCCTCCATTTGCTGTCTCAGCAGCAGGTAGTTCCAGGAAACAAGGTACAAAGGGCTGGAAGTGTGGATGCATTGAAGGAGATTCTTGTTGACATCATCTCAACAGCAGCTAAATGGATGTATCCATAGCTTTATAGACTCATTATTGTTGGAAAAGACCTCCAAGATCATCAAATGCAACCATTAATCTAACACTGCCAGGTCACCACTAAGCCATGTTCCTCAGCACCACATCTCCACAGCTTTGAAACCCCTCCAGGGATGGACACTCCATCAGTGCCCTGGGCAGCCTGGGCCAGGCCTTGCCAAGCCTTTTAGGGAAGACATTTGTCCTGATGTACAACCTAAACCTCCCCTGGCACAACTTCAGGCTAGTTCTTCTCATCCTGTTGCTTGTTACCTGGGAGAAGAGACCAACTCCCACCTTGTTCCAACCTCCTTTGAGGGAGGTTAGCTTAAGGTCTCCCCTGAGGCTCCTCCAGACTAACCAAGGCCAGTTTCCTCAGCTGCTCCTCAGAATACTTGTGCTCCAGACCCTGCTGCAGGAGCTAGAGCAAGTTTATATGAAGGTTTTATATATATAAATAAAAGCAAACTGTTTATCAATACTTGCTAAAAATTGGTACAAGCCCCAGTATAAAACCACAGCAGGAGACTTGCAGTTATAGCAGTAGCTCCTAGAACATAAAAATGCAAGACAAGCTAGTGTGTGAAGTGGTAAGAAAGTGAGGTATGGTGCAGCCAAGCAGGAAGATCACCCACAGGGTACTGTTAACCCTGGGGAGAGAGACATCCCACCCTCAGCATCTTGTTGGGATACATCCAGAGAGAAGTCATTTGCTAGGTTGTCTCTCAGCTGCTTTGAAAGGTTTATTGCCTCTCCTAGGAACTGTTAACTGCTAATTCTTTCCCATTAGGAGGAAGCAGAAGGTTTATGCTTTTCATTCAAGGAACAATTTGATTGATCTTGAAATCAGGCAGTTTCCTATCATCTTGCTTGTCTTCTTTCCTCTTTAATCTTTTGCAACTTTCCCTCCCTCCTTTGTTTTTCTTTTCTTAGTACATTACTGGAATCAGAACTATTTGCTCAGCCTGGGGAAGGAGCCCTCCCATCAAGCTCCCCTCCAGCTGTGTCCTTCCACAGAATGCCAGCAGTAAGGTGAAGGCAAGCTTTGGCTGGGTACTGGACCAGAGCAGGCTGGAATGGAGCTGCTCAGCCCAATTCCACACAGAGCAAACGAAGGCAGAAAGCTCAACCTGCAGCCCAGCAGGAGCAAGGCCAATGAAATAAACTGTCCTGAGCTCCCTTCAGAACCACTTACACAAGGGTAAGAATTGTGGCCATCAAGAATGTCTTATGATACTTAGAAATCCCAGAATCCCAGCATGCTGAGTGTTGGAAGGGATGTCTGGACATCATCCAGTCCATCCCCCTGCTCCAGCAGGATCACCCACAGCAGCTTGCCCAGGATCACCTCCAGCTGCCCTTGCAATCTCTCCACACAAGGACACTCCACAAGCTCTCTGGGCAGCCTGGGCCAGGGCTCTGGCACCCTCACAACAACATCTCTCCTCCTGTTCAGATGACCTCATCCAGGTCATTGATGAAGATGCTGAACAAGACTGGAGCCAGACCTGACCCCTAGGGAACACCACGAGCTCCAGGCCTCCAACCAGACTCTGCACCTCTGATCCAACCCTCTGAGCTCTGCCCTTCAGCCAGTTCTCAGCCCACCTGCTGCACATGGGAAAAACAAACCTCAGTGAAGGAAGATCACAGAAGATTAAGAGCTAGTTTTGAGCCACAAGAACTTAAACTGAAAGCAATCAGTCATAAGATAAAGTTCAGGTAGAGGTAGCTCACTCTGAATTGTCCTTTCTAAGCAGGGAGCAAGGATGGGGACATGATGATGCTAAAGCACACCAAGAACATCCAGTGCCACCCAAAAGGTGTGAACTGCCCCATGGATGTGTCCCTTTCTTGAAATCTGAGACTAGCTGAGACTCTGGCAACTTCTAGGCAGCTGGAATCAGCCACATAAATCCTCTCTCTTGCCATACTAACTCAGGAATGAATGTCCTCACCTAAAGATATCCAGTTGATTTTACCCCAATCATTCCATTTTTTCATTCAATTCTGCCAAAAACTGCCCAAGTATTTCCTAAAAGAAACAGTAAGAAATTGTAATAATTCAGCATGCAACTTCTTGCAGGAACCTCATTTCAAAGCATTCCGTTCGGCAACTCCTCCATTCACCTGACAGTGAAAACTATAAAGAAGGAGTAAACCAGCATGAGACACTGAGGTGGAAGATGTCCTTTATGTTGTCCTGGAAGTTGCTCCTCGCCACTCACCTCTCCTGCATGTGTCAGCTTGTAAACACACAAGGCCAGAAAACAGTCAAACACTACAAGATTCTCTTCCTTAGAGACTCTCCAAGGACAGAAGCTTCGCCCTCAAAATTCTCTTCTGTACTTTTTCCTGACTTCTAAACCCATGTCCTCACACTTGAATCACCAGGAATGAGAGAGAAGCCCAAGCAAACAGCAAACTTCCTCCAAGATGCTCCTGATTTCCAGGGAGTGACCAACACTACAGTGACTTCGTCGTCATGGCTAGGCTTCGTGAACGAAGCTCCAGGGAGGGCTCCACCCACACTCCTCATCCGCGCCTTTTCCAAGCACGCTGATAAAAAGAGGATAGCAGATAGCACCCTCGAGCCTGTGCTATGGATTTTTTGGGTGAGATACAGCATGCGCAGAGCTGGACCCACCCTTTAGTCCTAAGGTTCATCTGCCAGGGCCTAGCAAGCTTGGACGCTGGCAGCCAAGTCCTTAGGATGGAGGTTTAACCTCTTAGCTGGAAGGCCTTACAGGGCTAAACGAGCTCCATGTGCCCGGGTTTGGAATCAGAGTTGTCCTTCTCCTAGGATGACTGCCAGAAGGCTAATGAGCTCATCCTACCCATGCAAGGATTCTAGGAACATGGCTATCACTCCCCACACTTTCCCGTGGGCAATGAGTTTAATGCTCCCTCTGCTGTGGGCACAGTTATGGCACCAGGGGCCACAGGAGACCACAAGGGATTGTCAGACTGTACCTGACTACAGTGACTTATGCTGCTGCTGAACTGTGGGAAGTGCAACTCTGTTGACCTGTGGTGGGTTAACCTGGGCCAAGTGCCAGGTACCCACCAAGGTTCTCTATCACGGTCTCACCCCACACCTCCCACAGCACAACAAGAGGGAGAGAACGGATGGAAACAGCCCGTGGGTTTTAGTAAAGGCAGTTTAATAAGCAAAATAAAGAAAGGCAAAGCTGCGCATGAAGCAAAGCAAAGCAAAATTGAGCTTTAGTCTCTACTTCCCATAAACAGGCAATGTCTAGCCCTTACCCGGGAAGCAGAGCTCCGGAATGTGGTTGTTGGGGGGCAGACATCTTCTTCCCGTCCTCTTCCCTCCCCACCCCTCTGCCTTTTATCCCTGAGCTGATGTCATATGGTATGGAATAGCTCTTTGGTCAGTTTGGGTCAGCTGTCTCGGTTGTGTCCCCTCCCAGGATCTTATCCACCCCATCCCCTTGGTGCTGTGCCAGCCTTGCAGCAGTCACAACATCACAGGTTTTATCTTCAACCCCAAGCACAGCATTTCTGAAAACTGTATGGAGACATTAACTCCATCTCAGCCAAACCCAATACATGTCCCAAGCTGGACTATAACACAGATTCATGGAGTTCATTAAGGTTGGAAGAGACATCTAAGAGCATCAAGTCCAACCATCTACCCATCAGCCCCATGCCACTATACCATGACCCTAAGTGCCACATCTATAAGTGTTTTGAGCCCCTGCAGGGATGGTGACTCCACCACCTCCCTGGGCAGCCTGGGCTAACAACTCTTTGAATGAAGAAATTTTTCCTGACTTCCAATCTAAACCTCCCCTAGGGCAACCTGAGGCCATTTCCTGAGAACACACACCACTTTTCTTTGAAGAGTGACTTCTGCACTTGGGAAAGCACAATCATGCAAGAAGAAACCCTAAACCATCAGTGGGTTCCCAGAGCAGTGTCCATGTGGGGAATGGACCTTTTTGTTAATGGTAGCTTAGCTGTGTAAAAACAAAGTGCCAAGTCCAAGCCTGAGAAACAGAAATCCCAGCATGTTGCACTAGGCTGGGAAGGTAGAGAACCATGTCCTGTGAGATCAGCAACATTGCCCATGCTTTGGGTATGTCTGTGCTCAGGTGGTTTTGCACTTGAGGACTGCAGGTGGCACCTCACTGTACTTGTACCAGCCTCTGGAGCCTTTGTGCAGCAAGCACATCCATCTCCCAGGCTGGATCCTCCTAGTTCTCTGAGCTTGGGTTTTTCTGGTTTCAATACAAAATATCCACCAATGGAATAAAGGTAACACACTCCTATTTGGATTGTGTGCTGCTTTTGACATCACTCACTCTTAGTTTGAGTAAGTTAAGAGGGGAACAGCATCCACCTGGTTAGGAGTAGAGGGACAAGAGCAATTCCTGCACAGACTGCAGCATTTTTTCTCCTGTTTGCTCCCCCTGCAGCTGTAATGTTTTGAAATGCCAATTAATTTTCAACTCCCTGCTGTCCTCTGGGTCACTCAGGCATAAAGAATTTCTCTTCTCACAGCTGCAGGCAGGGTAAAAAAGAAGAGGAGAGAGAGAGAAACTGCCTCTTTTCTTCACTGCAAAAGCTCCTGCTGCCTGCTCAGCTCTCCCTTTCTGCAAGCACTTGCCCCCAACAAGTCATTCTCCACGGGGACCTCATGTACCTCTTTGTAATGCTAACCCCATACCCAATAATCTTCAGTTCCAGCAATTCAGAGGGCAGATGGTGAAGCAATAACAGTGCTTGTTATGTTTGGATATTTGCCCCAAACAGCTCAAAAACTATTGGCCTTTAGAAGCATCAACTCGTGTTGAAAGAGTTT
Organism: Bucco capensis; assembly: GCA_013396975.1. NCBI lineage: Eukaryota > Metazoa > Chordata > Aves > Piciformes > Bucconidae > Bucco > Bucco capensis. The sequence goes on along the minus strand of VWZO01021518.1, from coordinate 30,005 downwards.
GTGTAGCAGGGAATGCATCTGCAGGAATGTTCTCTGCTCATCTGCAATTTGGGTCAAGCAGGGTACTTTTGGCCAGGCTGCTGGGTCTATCTTTTATGTTAAACAGGTTCTGTGTGTGTGCAGAGGCACCCAGAAACCTGAGCTTTTCACCATTCACACTCCAGTGAACTCAGCACTGTTCAGTCTCCAAAACATCTGACACATTTAGATTTGTGAAAATATGCAAAGCCAAGCAAGGATCACAATAAACCCAGGGGATATGTACAGGTATCCCTGTACTTGGAAGGGATAAGCAAGGAAATAAATAAGTTTACTTATTTCCTAAAAGGCTACTCTGGATCTAACATGCCAACCTCTGTTAACACTTGAATAAACACTGTGTCATGTTTCTATCATGCTCTTAACTCTTCCAGGTACTTCCTAAGTATCAGCAGCTCACCCTCGTGGCACCTTGGGGGTGGATATGGACTGTTAGTTGGATTTTACAAGCATGGAGATGGAATGGGAGATAGCAAGCAAGTGCCCTGAGGCCACAAAAAGTAAAGAGAGAGAGCATTAGAGCTTGTGAGCACCCAGCTCCAGCTCAGCTCATTGACTGCCCAAGTGCTTTGGAGATAGATTTTGATTAAAAAAATGACTCTAAATTGGGAAATACTGCAAGGAAACTGGTTTGGGCATGTCTGAGGCTGACAGGTTTCAATACATGGCCAGCCTTCTGAGAAAAAGGGATAACCAAATAACAGCCAGCAGGCCAGCTGGATGAACAGGACCATCCTGTGCAACCTGCTCTAGGTGACCCTGCTCTGGCAGGGCAGTTGGTCTAGATGATCTCCAGAGGTCCCTTCCAACCTCTCACATTCTGTGACAGTATGGTTAATGTAACCCCTGAGCAAAAAGGGACTGCCAAGTCGCAGCAGCCCCACCATGCAACATTACACCAATCCCCCCCCCCATTTACAGCCTAGGTGGCAAACAAAGGTTCAGATGCAAGTGAAAAAGCTGAAACAGCTCAGGACTTCTTCCCTGCTAACACAGAACAACCAGGGAATGATCAAGAATCTCATCATACAGAGATGGTCAGTTTGGGCTCCAGTGTGCAAGGCAAAACAGTAAGAGTGTATGTCAAATCATCCCCTTTACTAATGGTTTCCTCAAGCACAAAAAGAAATGACCTAGGGAGGAGAAAAAGCTTAATGTATCTCCGTTGTGTGCAGCTTATGAACAAGCTTTAATCACAGAATCCTAGAATGGGCAGGTTGAAAGGGACCCTAAAGATCCTCTAGTTCCAACCTCCCCACACTGAGCAGGGATGCCAATCACTAGCCCAGCTCACCCAGGGCTGCATCCAGCCTGGCCTTGAACACTGCCAGGGATGGAGCAGCCACAACCTCTCCCTGGCAGTTTAATGTTTCAAGTAATGGAAAACACTGACTGATGGAAGGCTATGTCTTCCCTATCTACAGGAGTCTCCTGCACTCATTCCTGGGCACTGACAGACCACTTAGAGTCTCCAGTTAAGTATAATATTCTGCTGTAGGGTTTCTCCTTCCACAAGGGCTAGCCACCTACTTGAATTTCAGTTTGCTCAGTCTTAAGGCAGGTACATTATAGCAGACAGGGTGAATCACCCTTCAGATCTACCCATCTGCTGTAATGGGCAGCCAAGTTAATTGACCCTAAAGATAACTGCTTGATGCCCAAGAGAAAAGAATCATTATGGTTGGAAAAGGCCTCTGAGCTCATCCAGTCCAAGCATCCACCCAACACTGCCATGCTCACCACTAACCCATGGCCCCAAGCACCACAGCTACATATTTTTGATCACTTCCAGGGATGGTGATTCCACCTCGTCCCTGGGCAGCCTGGGCCAGTGCCTGAGAACCCTCTGGGGGAAGAAATTCTTCCCAATATCCAATCTGTACCTCCCCTGGTGCAACTTGAAGCCATTCCCTCTTGTCCTATTGTACAGGACTTGCAGAAAGTCCCACAAGAAATGTGTTAGCAGAAAAGTGAATGGCAAACAAATCCTTCAAACCTCACATTCATGTCCTAATGATGAACTCCTCTGAAAAGAGACTCAGAAGTATAAGCAGGATGCCAGATCTGAACCTGCTTGGAGGTTTGAAGTTCCCATTCAAGCTTGTCAGCTTGGATACTCTGAAATAACTTATTAAAAGTACAAAAATGCCCCAAGGCTTCACTCACAGAATGAATGCATCTAATATAAACCATCAGCCTCCTCCAGAGCCAACGTTCTCCTCAGCCCATCGCAACGCTCATGGCCAATTTCATCATCCTGAGCTGAGTGTTATGGCTAACACACATGACCTACCTTCTTTGTGCTGTACTTCAACAAACCTTGGAGTAACAATAAGAAGTTATTGCTTAACCAAAGCTCTTGATGTGGCTGCCAGCAGTCAAGTTGTAACAATTCCAAGCATACTTTGGGGAGCTACACTCCAGGGTTGCTGTATTGCCAACCTTAACTCTTTGCTATTTGAGCTGGGAGGGTAAAGCTTGAGGATCTCTTTCTGATGGATGCTGAAAAGTCTTTCTGAAAGGAAAACTGTGGAGCAAAGCAATTCCCTAGCAAGGACAGCACGAGCAGGGATTTCAGCTGAGCCTTCAGAACACAGAGGGGAAGCTCCTGGCTTTCAGGGGCTGCCTTGTGCTTACAACTTCAAAAGAGGAGATACAGAAAGGAAGGGAAAAAAGCAACAATTCTGTAAATAACTTCCTACTTTTCATCAAAAAGGCTCCAAGGATACCTTCTTGTGGCCTTCCAGGATCTGCAGGGGCTACAAGAGGGCTGGTGATAGACTTGTTAGGATGTCAGGCAGTGACAGGAATAGGGGAAATGGACGTAAGCTTGAGGAGGGGAGATTCAGGTTGGCTGTTAGGCAGAAGTTGTTGCCCAGGAGGGTGCTGAGCCACTGTGCCAGGTTGGCCAGAGAGGTGGTGGCAGCCCCAGCCCTGGCAGTGTTGCAGGCCAGGCTGGCTGGGGCTGGGAGCAAGCTGCTCTAGTGCCAGCTGTCCCTGCCCAGGGCAGGCACAGGGGTTGGGGCTAGAGGAGCTTGAAGGTCCCTTCCAACCCTAACAATTCTCTAAAGTTTGCTTTCTTTCTTGCCTCTCATGTTCAATTTCAGTCTCTAGCAGTAAGCGAGAGTGGAAACTGCTTCAGTTTACCCTTCAAGAGTTAAAACATCAAGAAAAACTAACATTAATTAATATGTAAGAGTCAGATGTCCTGAATTCTGAGTCAAAGCTTCCTTCAGAGATGGCACAGATCCAAAACCAGCTAGGAAGACTTTTATTATATTGAAAATTATTAGCTAGTTAAAGGGACTCCTCCCATGAATAGCAGAACCCAAAGAGCTGACATACAGATTACTGAACTTAGGCTTGAGCTAAAGGGAACCAGATATTGATAGATCTCTGCCAAGATGCTGCCCAAGATCTCATTCCTTGTGTCACTCCGTTCTGGTAACAGTGCAAATCTGCCACACATTAGGATCAAAGGCAGCTACATCACCCAACTGCAGCCAGGGGATTGCTCAAAGGGAAGGATAACAGAAGAGGCCCAGAGCTAGCTGTGATGACACCATAAATCCCCAGGTGCTCGTAAGGAGCTTATCTGAAGAGCACAACAACCCGCACAAGAGAATAAAGCCATCCCTTGCAAGCAGTTGTTGCTAGTGTGCAGCACATAACAGGATCAAGATCCTCTATCTGCTATAATTTGGTCTTGCATGCAAGTCTGAAAAGTCTCAGCTTCCAGTTTATTTTTTCTGTAATTCTACCCAACTTGTCCAAAATGAACTGGGGAACTGGGCAGAACAGGAAGGGCAGACAGCAAGAATCAGGTGTGTTAGTGAACTCATTTCCAGGCATTTACCTTCTCAGCAAGAGAAGCAGAAACCCAGCCTGCTGATCACACAGGACTAGGAGTGTCTGATCAGAAATGAGGTCTAGAGACTTCACTAGGGAAGCAGGTTGTCCAGAGAGGTGCTGGATGTGCCATCCCTAGAACCATTCCAGGTCAGGTTGTTATGGCTCTGAGTAACCTGCTCTAGTTGCAGATGTCCCAGCTCACTGCAGAGGGATTGGACTAGATAACCTTGAAAGGTCCCTTCCAGCCCAAAGCAGTCTGTGATTCTGTGACTCCTGCCACAGAAGGACTCCATCCTTGTTTGGAGAGCTCAAAGCATCAGCAGACAGCAAACTGGAATTAAAGCAAACACAAGTAAGCCCCAAAGCCAGGACACTGCCTGTCTCCAGCTCTTAGCCCAACAGTCACCACAACCCTCAACATGAATCACTGGGCACACAAAGATTTCAGGGTGCAGTACTCACCCCTCCTGCTGTCACTGTAACACCTGTGACAGTCCCTTCCCTCCCCCTGCTGCCAAGGTTACCTCTCAGGTCCATACACATCCATTTAAATAATGAGAAGCTGCATCCTCCCCCAAAATGAGAAGGCAGCAGCAAGAGCAGCCTGCTTGCTCCACTCCTGCCACCTCACCCAGTCACCAGGAACTCCCTCCCCAGAGATGTACTATACCCTGAAGTCCAGCAGACAAAATTCTGTCAGGGCAGCCTGAGAGGAGCCTTGCAGCCTCATGCTGTGCTCAGTGCAAGACTAAGCTCAACAGCTCAGGGAAAGCAAGACAAATGCTTGGCTGGTTTACAACTCAGTGCATGCTGAACATAACGTGTGTGTAGGGAGCTTTGCAGGAGGTGTTGGCATGGCTCCTGCTCCAGAACACTACAACAGGTCACATTCCTGGAGCCTATTCATCAGGCCAATTTATTCTCCTTTAAGAGAGGCTGCAGGATGAGAGTGATTGCTTGCTGACCCAGCAGAAAGACAACACACTGCAGTAGGTAAAACATTCCTTCTGTGTTTGTCAATTCCCTTTGGGGTATACAAACCCACGACAGCAAAACCAGCTTCTCCTAGCTAAGCAATCCCAGCCAGCTGCCTCCACAGAGCGTCAGGAAAAAACCTGCTTCAGGTTGTATCCTTCCTTATCTCTTTTCTTCTCTCCTCTCTCACCATTTCCTAACTGAAAGACAAGCAATGTTTCACATACTCATGGCTGCTCCTGTTGTTGCACAGCAAATTCCTGAGAATTTAGGCTCTGTCAGCTTCCCAAAGCTGATCATTAATACAGTTCCTAACATAACTCCAGTTTGGTTCACTAGTGCATCTCTGAGGAGCACATGAATGTTCTGCCACTCCTTTCAAATGCTGGGGACAGCGTTATCTTCTCCTTCAGGACTGCTACATCTTCTGGGTAATGGATAGCAACTCATCAAGCTAGCATTAACCTAAATAAATCTAGCAATGGATTGGGTTCTTTGGGGGTTTTCTGAACTGAGATGCTCTGTGGTTGCAATCCCAAAGCATCACCAGCCAGTACCATGCAGAGACTTCAGCTCTGTGCTCTTCTAAGAGCACTTGGTTTGTTCTGGTTGAGGTGAAGGAGCAGGACTGCAGCTCTGCTCTCATTCAGCTGAGGGTCTCCTGGGGTAGCTCAGTCCTCCCACAGCAGATCAGCATTGCAGTAGGCTCCAAGACTGAGCAACATTAATGCTGCAGAAGGAGGGAATCTTAAAAGGCTGTGTATGGAAGGAGCCTGATTTACAGGAACCCAGAAATGTCTCCACAAAACCAGTCCTGGGGATTACATCACTTGGAATACAGGTCAGAGAGCTGAATCACACAGCAAAAAACAAGCCTTCTGTGTGAAATGGAGACATGCCCCTGTTAGCAACATTCAAATTGGATCTGCTTCACTCCAGGGAGTTAGGAAAGAGTTCTCAAATCAAGGGTGAAAGCAACTGGGAACTTCTCAGATGAAGAGACCTCATTAGCACAGCTCAGCCACCGCCACTGAGGTGCATGGGATGGGAAAGGAGTGACCAGAACAAGAAGTGAACTCCCAGAGACTGTCAAACAGAAGCCTCCAGTGCAGTCAGAACAGTTCAGTTCAGCTCAGGATGTGGCTTTTAATACTAAATAAAATGTGTACCCCCTAAAGCCAGGGGAAGAAGTCAGTGCAGAGGGCAGGGAAAAGCTTTAATTATTGCTGACTTGTGCCTAACTAACATGGGCAGGAGGAGGGCTAGGGATAAAAGAGAATTCTCTCTTTCCCATTAATGAGCTCAATCCACTGGCATGTCCCTGCCCTCCAAGACTGCTCCCACAGCATGAATATAAAACCAGTTCTAGAGCTACCCAGCAATGTAAATTACCTACTCCTGATGCAGTTCTTACATGGTTTACTGTCTGTTTCTGTCTCCAAACCATGCAGTTACTGGCTCTCTGATACTTTTCAAGCCTCAGAAATAAAGACCTCTACTGGTTCCAATTAACAAGCCAATGAGCCTTGCCACAGCCCTGATTCCATAAGAACAAGCTCATATTACTCACCAACTGGTAGTAAAATACTTCAGGGCAGGCCAGGGAGTGCACATTGCTGCTACCAGCTGAACCAGCTGGAAGAGGTGCAGGAAACAGCTCCTCACCCTTTACCATCTCCTTTCCAGTAGGACTCATAAGAACAAGGAGCCTGAAGTACTGCTGAAAACAAATCCAACACAGAAACTCCCTCCCTACCCCACATGTCACATCACTTCTCCTTCAGTCTGCACACAAAGCTGGGATCATCAGATGAACAAGTTTGGCATAAAAGATCTGCTGCAAAATCATTAGGCAAGGAGCAAACACAGGGAACAGCTCACCAAGCTGACACAGCCAGTGATGCTACACCCATCACTGATCTCCTGATGGCTTTGACTCCTGGGCAAAGTGGCTGCAGAGCATGGCTACTCCATGCAGCTCTTCTAAATAACCCTCAGCATGGGAATGACCTTGGCTAGGGAAACAGCCCTGGGGAAAAAGCTCTAGGAGTGCTGGTGGCTAGGAGGATGCCCATGAGGCAGCAATGTGCCCTTGTGGCCAAGAGGCCAATGGCATCCTAGGATGCATTAAGAGGAGCATGGCCAGCAGAGCCAGAGAGGTTCTTCTCCCCTCTCCTGTGCCCTGGGGAGGCCTCCCCTGGAATGCTGTGTCCAGTTGTGGGCCCCTCAGCTCCACAAGGATAGGGAGCTGCTGGAGAGAGTCCAGCCCAGGGCCAGCAAGATCCTGAAAGGAGTGGAGCATGTGCCCTAGGAGGACAGGCTGAGAGAGCTGGGTCTCTTCAGCCTGGACAAGAGGAGACTGAGAGGAGACCTCAGCAATGCTTAGAAATATGGGAAGGGTGAGTGTGAGGAGGAGAGAGCCAGGCTCTGCTCCATGGCATCCAATGGTAGGACAAGAGGGAATGGGAGCAAGTTGGACCACAGGAGGTTTAGTATTAACATGAGGAGGAACTTGTTTGCAGTGCAGGTGCCAGAGCACTGGCCCAGGCTGCCCAGGAGGCTGTGGAGTCTCCTTGTCTGGAGCCATTGCAGAGCTGCCTGGGCACATTGCTGTGTGAGCTGGTCTAGGTGATCCTGCTCTGGCAGGGGGGTTGCACTAGATGATCTTTCTAGGGCCCTGCCAACCCCTGACATACTGTGAAAGTATTTGAGTCCTGTCTTTGCCATTCAGCAACGCAGGTACTTCCAGGCTTCACAGCCTGGAGTGGAAATGTCCCAGTGAGAAGGTAGGAAAGAGCATGTGAAACAAAAGCTCAGCTGAGGAAATGGAGGATCAACTGTGTAATAGTTTCCCTGGAATGCACCGCTCTTCTCTGCTACCTCCCTAAACTCCTGGTGAGAAGGCAGAAGAGGCCAAGAAGACCTATAGAAAACTCACCATAACAAACAGAGAAAATACAAGATGCAGTTAATTCCTGTAAGTGTTGGGGGAAATCAAGGGGAAAGGCAGAGGAAGGATTTACACTGCATATTGTGCTAGAATCACACAAAGGCACTGAGCTAATGTATGGATTTAACAGACCAGTTAATTACTCATTGACACTCACATATAAAGCTTCTTTCCTTGCAAAAAAACCCCTTAATATTTAATAAGAGACTTCAAGAGGTTGAGAACTCATCTGCAGGACTCCCTCCCATCCATCTACAATGCTCCCACCTAGGACCATGATGCTTTTTACTAGCATTAGCCTCAACTTCTCTTTCAGCCATCAACTGCTGCTACCCATTTCTCTGTTAGCATTCTTTGCTAGCTAGGATCACCCTGATACAAGACACCCAACAGAGGAAGAACTCAAGAATGCTTCTTACCATCATGGCCAGAGTTGAGGAGATGCTCTCCCAGGTCACAGCCAAACACCCTCTCCTTCAGGATCCCTCGCTGCTTCAGCTTCTGCTTGGTTGGGCGCGACTTCATGAATGTGCGCAGGAAGGTGATGAGCTTCCCGTGCTTCTTGGACACTGCACAACACAACACAACACTTCACTTTAGACTTGGCTCACTTGGGCAAGGCTTTGTAGCAGTGTTAATACTAATTGAGAGCGGGCCCGTGCCAACCTCATGAAGTTCAACAAGACTAAGTGCAAGGTCCTGCATCTGGCTCGGGGCAATCCCAAGCACCCATCCAGGCTGGGCAGTGAGTGGCTTGAGAGCAGCCCTGAGGAAAAGGACTTGGGGTGCTGGTGGAGGAGAAGCTCAACACAAGCCTAGCCTTGGCTGCAGCAAGAGAAGCATGGCCAGCAGGTACAGGGAGGTGATTCTCCCCCTCTACTCCACTCTGGGGAGATCTCACCTGGAGTAATGAGTCCAGTTCTGGAGCTCCCAGCACAAGAAAGATTTGGAGGTGCTGGAAGGTGTCCAGAGCAGGGCCACAAGGATGCTCAGAGGCTGGAGCACCTCTCCTAGGAGGGAGGACAGGCTGAGAGAGTTGGGATTGGTCAGGCTGGAGAAGAGAAGGCTCCCAGGAGACCTTCTTGTGGCCTTCCAGGATCTGCAGGGGCTACAAGAGAGCTGGGGAAGGACTTGTTAGGATGTCAGGTAGAGATAGGACTATGGGGAATGGATCCATGCTTGAGGAAGGGAGATTTAGGTTGGCTGTTAGGCAGAAGTTGTTGGCCAGGAGGGTGCTGAGCCACTGTGCCAGGTTGCCCAGAGAGGTGGTGGCAGCCCCAGCCCTGGCAGTGTTGCAGGCCAGGCTGGCTGGGGCTGGGAGCAAGCTGCTCTAGAGCCAGGTGTCCCTGCCCAGGGCAGGCACAGGGGTTGGGCTAGAGGAGCTTGAAGGTCCCTTCCAACCCTGACAGTTCTATGATTCTATGACATCTTGGCTGATGGACAGCACCTGAGAGCTGCCATTTTCATCTCTGGAATAATGAGCAAGGCTGAAGTAACACAACCAGTCATGTGCATTGACTAACAGTGTATGACCTACAAGCAGGACTCAAGGCTTTGTCTCTCAATCTTGTTGTCTTAGGCACCTCCAGAACAAACAAATGACTGATGATATCTGTACATGGAGGGCATCTGGCTCCAAAGGCTATAAAGTGCCCTTCCAGTACACCTACAGCTTGAATGGACCTCCCAGCAGCTGGGGAGGCACAGTCAATCCCTGGGCATTACAGCATCCAGAGACACAGAAGCAGAGAATTGTTCTGTTTGGAAGAGACCTTTCAGATCACTGAGTCAAATCATTAGCAAGCACTGCAAATCCATCCCTATACCATGGCCCTCAGCACCACAGCTACATATCCTTTTAACCCCTCCAGGGATGGGGATTCCACCACTGCCCTGGGCAGCCTGGGCCAGGGCTTGATAACCCTTTGGGTGAAGAAATTGCTCCTAATATCCAATCTAAACCTCTCCTGTGCAACTTGAAGCTGTTTCCTCTTGTCATCACCTGTTACCTGGGAGAAGAGACAGACCTCCACCTTGCTTCCAATCTTATTTCAGGAGTGTTCTTTGAGTCTTCTCAAGATTAAAGCATTTCTCTCTTTGGTTTATTTAACAGAAAACTAAGGCAGCTGGCTTGAAGAAATGCAGTTCATCCCCTCCAGAATAAAGACAAGTCTCAAAGAGATGAGGACATAGCTCAGAAGCCATTCTTCCAAACCTCCTGCTCCATTTCTCCATGTGATGCCACATGGTCTTCCAGTGAAATCTGTGTTAAAAGCAGCCAGTCCTGCTAAGAAGCATCATCCCCAGCCCATGAAAGAGAGATTCACCCAGGGCACAAGTGGCTGACACCAATAAACTCATGCAAATAGGGAGGAGAGGCCAGGGCAGGTTTGAATGGAGGCAGAACAATGTCCTTGAATGTCAACTTTTCATCCTGGGGCCCAAGCTGGAAGCCAGAGGGCTGTGTCCTCCCCAACAAAAGTGCCATTGTCTGCATGACTTAAAAGCAGTTACTCCCACAGAAGAGCTCTGTTGAGAAGAGCAAATCACTAGGTATGAAAGGCTAGGCTTTGTCAGGAAGACTTTACAGCCCCAGGAAGCTGTAAAGGCTCCTGCAGCAGAGCAAGGCAATTCTAGCCATCATTCCTCTGCTCCTGCCTCTGATCCCAGAGAAGAGAGACAACCTGCATTAAAACCCCAAGGACTGTCATTGAATCTCAGCAGAGAAACACTATTTCAATCAGAAAAGCAAGGCAATGAAGACCCTTGGTGACAAAAGTGCAGCTCTTCAGTGTCACCACTGCTCAGGAACATGCAGACCCTGAAATCCCTGAGGGGCTTTGGAATTTGGGACTCAGCAAAAGAGTGATTTAAAAGCAGGAATGTTTCATCCAGGCTTCAACCAGACAGCATGGAAACCCTTGGCCCAAGAACAAGGTTACATCATGCTATGCTTCATGACCTTATCACCATCTCCAACTACCTGAAAGGTGGGGGTTGGTCTCTTCGCCCAGGTAAAAAGTGACAGGACAAGAGGAAATGGCTTCAAGTTGTGCCAGGGGAGTTTAGGTTGGACATTAGGAACAATGTCTTCCCTAACAAGGGTTGTCAAGGCCTGGCCCAGGCTGCCCAGGGCAGTGGTGCAGTCCCCATCCCTGGAGGGGTTAAAAGCCATGGAGATGTGGTGCTGAGGAACATGGTTTAGTAGTGATCTGGCAGTGTTGGGTTAATGGTTGGGCTTGATGATCATAGAATTATTCAGGTTGGAAAAGACCCTTGGGAGCATCAAGTCCAATCATTAACCCTGGTCTACAAAGCTCACCCCTAAACCATGATCCTAAAGGTCTTTTCCAACCAAAATGATTCTGTGATTTTATGATATTTTAATCCCTTAAACAGCTGAGTATTCCTCCTTCTGTTTCACCAGGTACTGATGCAGTCCCTCTGTTCATCATAAACACGATCCCAAGGACCTTCACCTCTCTCTTGCTATCTGAGCAGAGTTCTGCTCCTGGATGAGTTCAGCAGCATGACACCACACTGATTCACAGCAGCCAAATACAGCTGAACACCTGAAACCCCCAAATCTCCAACAAACCCCATGTTTGAGCTCTCAAAAATCCAACCTGACTCATTTAAGCAAACACAGAAGCACTGAGCATGACAAACTGTGGCCATGAGGCTCTAATGAAAGGATGTTTGCAGTTTGACAGGGTTCTTCAATCACACACAATAAACCAACAGATTGTGCTGACATGCCCAACAAAGTCTGGATAGATTTTGGTTGTCTCCATCATCACAGTAAAAACCAGCTCATTTATCTTCTCCTATCAGCCCTGCTCAAGAATAAATGGAGACACAAGAGTCTCCTCCTGGCTTGTGTGGAATTTCAAAGGGTTACCAGCCTCGGGCTGCTGGGATAATGCTATTTGAGGTGATAGATCTGAGACAGATGCTTTTACAACAGTCAAACAGACAAATAAAGCAATTACTAACAGGTATGGATTCATCTGGATCATTCCACTGGCTCTGCACACAGCTCTTCAGGAAGTATTCAGCTTGACTTAATGAGTGCACCAGATAATGAATTTACAATGGTGAAAAATGCATCCAGTTCCAGTACTGCAGAAATCCTACTGATGCTGGTGATCAGGTCAGCAAGTGACTTCTGGCTGTCACCTCAGGCATGAAAAGCACAGAAAGGTGCAATGGATACAACTTCTGTGATCCAAAGATATCCTCTACTTGGTATTGACACTTGTTTACATCCCTGGCCAAAAAGGAGACCTGAATTCTTTAGAACACAGTAAATCTGCTCTGCCTTTAAGTCACTCAGTACAGGTTACAATAATTGTCTTGTTTTCTGCATCATTAGGTAGACTTGTACACACACACTCCCAGAGTGTAGCAGGACACTGTCGGGGCAATGCCTGAGCAGCTTCACTCACCAGAAGTTCACTTACCATAGGTTTGATGAACTATTTGCATGGTTCCTTGGTGAAACAGTTTTCTCTTCTGTAAATCCCTCCCTGCTCTGGATGAGAGCTGAACCCAGCTCAGAGTCTGAGACCTACGCACAAATGAGTCACTGACAGGAGTTAGACTTCTCTGGGGTGGGGAAGAAAAGGAGAACAGGGAGAAAAGCCAAGCAGCCATCCCTGTGCTGACAGGTTCTAGAGAAGAACAAAAAAGCAAGTAGGTGTCTGATAAGGATAAGCTTTCCTCCTAAGCTGCAAAAGCTCAGGAAGCTGTCAGGTATGTGTCCTCCTGCCAACAGCAATAAAAGGTGAAATGCTTTCCGTCCTGCTTCCCAGCCTCTGGCACCATCGGACTCTCAAACTAGCAAAGTAGCCTAAAAGAGATTTCATTTCTGAGGCATTTTGGTTGAGATGTAGCTTGGCACAGCACTCCCACGATAATAAGCACAATGCCAAGCTTGCTACCAAGAATCCTGCAGATTAAATGTCTTCTGCTCCAAAACACTGGTCCCAAACCTTTGCTGCCCCACTGGTGACAGCACCAGCACAAGTCATTGCCCTTCACTCCTACAGCCACTGAAAAATCCAGGTATAGTGACTGCTGGAAGCTATGGGATCAAAACACAGGGTTCAGATCAGAAGTAAATCTAAAATAAACAAACCAAGGTGATACAGAAAAAATAATTAGCCCTTTCCATCTGTATTCTCTCAGCAATCAAATGTGGTGGTATAAATCTGAACCATCCCCAGTGTGTCTCCATGTGAGGTGTTCAGGTTGACAAGAGTGATAGCAGTAAACTGAGAGGCTAAAGCAGCATTTTACCTCACTGCTACACTCAGAGATGCTGCTGAGCTACCAGAACGAAACACAAATCCTAGCCTTTATTTATAGTACTTTTCCCCCCCTCATACTTAACTGCTATAAACCAAATTGTTTACCAAGAAAGAGATGCTTTCCTAGAAGGAGCAGGGGCTGGTTTTCCTTGGAAAGGCAGGTTTGGCTAAACATCCTGACCTGAGCAAGCAAAGAGAAATCGTCCATCAACTTCTCCAGAGTGAGACTGGCTGAAAGTGAGACCAGCTGAAACAAAACAAAAGCCAAAAACACAAATCAAAAGCCAAACAAAAAAACCCTCCACCCCAGGCTGGACTCTTGTGAAGTTTTGTTGGCACAAGTGTGTTAATTAAGAATGAGAAAAAAATATCCCACCTTTAGCTGAAACAGCTACAGCACTTTAGATGGTGGGAAGGGAAGAAGCAAAAGGAATCCTTGTGCCAAGTAGTTTATTGTGGGTTGGGGAACCTGCCATGGTCTACATCTCCCTGAGGAGCAGTCATCAATCCAACCACGCTGTTACTGCTCTACCACCAAGCTTCTGTAGTGTAAGTGAGGCCTGAAATTCCCCTGACACTGATGAAAACTATTTAATAACAATTACTTCAATAAAAGCAGGGCTTGGTCACCCTAATTGGCACAGGCTGAAAAGGCACTTCAGGATATGCTCCCAGCAGCTTGTTTGCTGGAGAAATGTGTCACCAGCAGAGGAGTTTCATGGCTCTCATTCAGCCCAATGAGCTTTTTCTGGGCTACTCTGGGAACCCACTAAAAGCTCTCAGGGATCTCTTGGGCTATAGAATCACAGAACTGTTCTGGTTTGAAGAGGCCTTTCAGATCATCAAGCCCAATCATTAAGCAGCAGTGCCAGGTCACCACTGAACTATGTCCCTCAGCACCACATCTACAGGATGGTGACTCCACCTCTGCTCTGGGCAGCCTGGGCCAGGCCTTGACAGCCCTTTTGGGGAAGAAATTGTTCCTCATGTCCAACCTAAACCATCCCTGGTGCAACTGCAGACTGTTTCCTCTTGTCCTGTTTCTTGTTCCTTGTGAGAAGAGACGAACCCCCACCTTGCTCCAACCTCCTTTCAGTGAGCTGGAGAGAGTGAAAAGGTCTCCCCTCAATCTCCTTTTCTCCCACACTAAACAACCCCAGTTCCCTCAGCTGCTTCTCAAGACATGTCCTGCATCCTCCTGGACCTGCTGTCCTCACAGCCACTGCAGCTCTCCTGTTCTGCTCCTCCACCTTTCTGTGAGGTTACAAATAATCTGCTGCACCTGATGCTCTTAGAGCAGGAGAGTGTGAGCAGTTGTGGCAGCCTGAGGGAGGGGGTGGAGGAGCAGGACACAACAAATCTGACCTTCTTCCCCTGAGCTCCCTGCAAAAGCCAACACACTGCAGAATCACCTTCAACCTGCTGGCAAACAAGCTGAATTCACGAAGGCACAACCAAGCCATGAAGTAGCAACTTCTGATTCCTGCTGTGCCTTTATATATTACTGCAATTACTCTGGATTTAGAATCACAGAATCATTTTGGTTGGAAGAGACCATAAAGATCAAGGCTTACACCTGACAGATCAGAAGAGTCCAACAACACCACATGCCAGCCCAAACTGTAGAAATAGCATGTCCACATCATAATACTTTTCATGATATAATTTCTAAAATGTCATATTTAATTACAGTTGCCCAACTTGTTGGCAACAAAAGGAAAGGCAGAATGGCAAAGACCTCCTGACTCCATGGCTGTGAATCATGCTGACCAAACAGAAGAATCTTTTCACCAAATCCAAGCATGGTGAGGGTTGGAAGAGACCTCTGGGGATCATCCAGTCCATCCCCCCTGCTCCAGCAGGCTCACCCACAGCAGCTTGCCCAGCATCACCTCCAGCTGCCCTTGCAATCTCTCCACACAAGGACACTCCACAAGCTCTCTGGGCAGCCTGGGCCAGGGCTCTGCACCCTCACACCAAACAACTTTCTCCTCCTGTTGAGCTGGAACCTGCTGGGTTGCAGTTTGTGCCCATTGCCCCTTGGCTGTCCCTGGGCACCACTGAGCAGAGTCTGGCCTCAGCTTCTGATCAGCATTGAGCAGATCCCCTCTGGCTCTGCTCTTCCCCAGATTAACCAGCTCCAGGGCTCTCAGCCTTAATAAATGCAGTCTTACTGTATCTCTGATACTATTTTGTTTGTGCATTTTCCTCCTGTTTTCCACATGAAAACCCCCAAACACAAAGGCTCTGAAAACAAAACACAACAGACTGAACCTTGCAGCCCTGGCCAGCACCTACCACCTTACACACTCTGCCTCTTCTCCAAGACCAGGAGAGGCAAACAACAGGAAAGCAAAGAGAAGATTTCAAGCCTTGTGCACTTACTTAAGTGCTCACTGGGTTGGTGTCCAGGCTTGTGGTGACCCACCAACGTATTTTGGCATCTTCCTGGAGGACATCCTCACAAACCCATTGCCTGTCCCCCTGCAACCTTGTTAGACTTGGCCAAGGCACACCAAACCCATGCTAATCAGACAAAGGACACCTGCTTTTAGCTCCAGCTGCTCAC
Source organism: Bucco capensis (assembly GCA_013396975.1). Lineage (NCBI taxonomy): Eukaryota > Metazoa > Chordata > Aves > Piciformes > Bucconidae > Bucco > Bucco capensis. Next base: position 14,308 of record VWZO01021518.1, on the reverse strand, counting down.
TTCATTTTGGGTTTCAACTCCTCTTCACAGGATCCTTGTCAGCAGCATGTCTTCTAATGCAGGGTTAGTCAACTCTGACTCTAAGAGAAGATGCTGGAGGGTGTGTGCTGACCCCCAGCACAAAGCCAGCCTCTTTGTTTCTCTTCTTGTTCACAGTGATCTCACTCACAGGCAGCAGAAGCCTGCTGGCCCCTGCTGCCAGGAGAGCCTGGGGCTGAGGGCAAAGCAAGAGCTTGTGTGGCTGCAGAGTTCAAAACACATCAACAGACTGTAGTGTCCAGTCACCAAATCAAAGATGGAGAGAGGGATGGGGAAAAAAGCAAGCACAGTAAAGTATTACAAATGGAAAGCCAAATCCATCCTCCCAGAAGACAGATTTACAGCAAGTCAGGCTAAAATTTTCCTTTTCCCAGGCTATTGATCCCTCAAGACCCATTATCCTCTAAAATTAAACTCTGAACAGTGACAGGCTCTGGAAGAAACAGCAGTTCCAGCAATGAGGAGCTGAGAAGCTAGATTTGGTTTTGCCACACATTTCCTACACTCCTGATCTCTGCAGGCACTCAGGAACACACTGAGCTGTGTGGCCTGAGCTCAGCAGGTTCCCCACACAGCACCAGTTCCCTCAGCCCCTCCTTAAAAGCCTGGGAAGTATTTTTCATAGCCATTCCTTCCCATGCAGGAGGACATGCTCTCTGGACCCACTGAAGAGATATTACACAACGCCAAGAACTGAGTCACATCTCCCACTTCTCTGTCATGTTCCTTAGCAACAAGACATTTTACTCCTTCCCTCCTGCCACAGCACATTCTATTTTGGAAGCTAATTTAGACAGCCCTAAAAACCCAAGCAGAATCTGGAACCAGGCATCACCAAGCACTGTCCTTTTGTCCTTGAACAGGACACTGGCTTAGAAGAATGACCAGCCACCACCACATCAATAATTACCCCAATCTCTACACTGGGCTCACTTGCTGGTCATGAAGATGTTCAGAAAGAGATCTTAAAATCTGTGGATTTGGGAGTTTAAAAATACCCTTCCCTCCCCAAAAACCTTCCCAAAACTATATTTACTGTTCTGCTCTATAAAGAAAAGAGAATAAAAATGCTGCCTGCTTTTAGATGCTGCAGCCTTTCTCTTGTGCTGGGCTGACACAGGTTGAGATTGGCCTCTGTGCTACAAGAACTCACAAAATGTGTTAAAGGGAATTAATTTCACTGTTATTAGATAAAAAACCTTAATGATGTTGACAAGAACCAGCCAAGAGTAAGTATGTGTTTCCAGCTATCACAAGAGCACTATGCACATGGAGAGTGAAATGGGTCATGAACAATGATCAAGTAACAAGGAATCAATCATAGAAGCACAGACTGGTTTGGGTTGCAGGGACCTTTAATGGTCATCTAGTACAACCCCCTGCACTCAGCAGGGACATCTCAAACTAGAGCAGGCTGCTCAGAGCCCCAAACAGGGATAGGGCATCTACTACCGCTCTGGGCAACCTGAGCCAGGGTCTCACCACCCTCAGCATCAACAATTTCTTCCTATCTAGTCTAAATCTCCCTCTTGTAGATTAAAGCCATCACCCCTTGTCCTGTCACAACAGGCCCTGATAAAAAAAGTCTCTCCCCATCTTTCTTACAGGTCCCTTTAAGTACTGAAAGGTTGCACTAAGGTCTCCCTGGAGCCTTCTCTTCTCCAGGCTGAACAAGCCAAGCTCTCTCAGCCTGTGCTCACAGCAGAGGGATTCCAGACCCTGGTCATTTTTGTGGCTTCCTCTGGCCCCACTCCACCAGGTCCTGTGCTGAGGACTGCAGAGCTGGACCCAGCACTGCAGGTGAGGTCTCCCTAGAGCAGAGCAGAGGGGCACAATCCCCTCCCTTGACCTGCTGGCCATGCTCTGGGGATGCACCCCAGCCATACACTCTTGTATCTGCCCAGGATTCTGGAGCCATCCAGAAGATATTATTCCCAAAGGAATAATCTCAGCAAAACTACAACTCTTCTTTATCCCTGCCAGGCTCAGCCCTTGGCTCAGGCTGGAGTTCTGCCTTACCAGGGTTAGCATCTGGCATTGGAGATGGACCAGCTTGGCAATTCACCCACTGCTTCCTCAGGGCCAGCTGCTGCTGTGTTTGACTGTCAGTACTCCTCAGAATTCCAGGGACTACAAATTCCAAAGTTTATAGCATATCTGACCAGCAGCTGCTTTCAACATGATTTATTTGTATTTATATTGACTGCTTTCAACATTTTTTACTTAACTAAACCCACACATCTCCAATGATGTGCACAAGAACCAGGAACTATTTTCAATGGCAAAAAACCTCCTCCCATGTTCTTCATTACCAAATTCTGCCAAATGTGCTGAGCATTTAAAACAGGATAATAATGATCCCTACATGGTTACCTAGATGCAGAAGTATGTCACCAACATACAGATAGCCAAGTTTGATCCCAAGAGAGATCTGTGAGGCTTTCCAGGTTAAGGACACGTTTGATCTTTTCATGAGCTCTAAGGTCCTAAGGGAGCACTAAGACAATATGATCTAACCTTCTGAACAAAGAGACCACAGAAGACCTCTGAATTAATTCCCTGAAGTCCAGCATAGCTGCCCTGAGGGAAACAATACATAGTTAGGAGATCTACATCAGCCAGCTGCAGGTTAGCGTGGAAGGAGAGAGATTCCAAAGGCATGAGGGCTGACAAGGTCAACCTAGTAATTCTATGAACATGTCTGAATTGTATCTGGGGAAAAAAAAAGCAGCACTAAGAGAGTGACAATGCAGCAGGGATGGGCTTTGGCCAGGTATCAGCAGGGCTTGCAGCTGGAGGTGAGGAACTAGAAGTAGATGGGGCTGTAGGTCAAAGGCAAGCAGTTATCAGAGGCCCAAACTGCAAACCAAGGGGCACTGAGCACACAGGGCAGCAGCATCAGCTGCTCAGGTGACACAGATGTCACAATGCCACCAGAAGGACAGGGAGACAAAGGGAGTAAACTGGGAAAGGTAGAGCTAGGAGGAAAGCAGCAAACCAGACACCTGAAGTAAACACCTCTGTGTTCCAGCAGTTTAATGCAGCCTTTTTGGTTATCTGGCTTACCTTGGAGATTAATGAGCCTCTTGAAAAAATGTTCTGACTCAGGTAGCAATCAGGTGCAGAACTAAACATCAGCCCTGCCCGTCAGGGAGACAGTGCTGGTCTGTCACCCATGTTCACTTGAGGCTATCATGACCATTTGACTATGCACATCCAAGCACATGCTACCCCCATACACAGGGGAGATCTTGAGATCAAAATGTCCTGAAGCCTTTGTGTAACACTAAAATTGCACTACAGAGAATGTGATAGGGTAGCTTGATGGATTTCTAATGCTTACACAATGATATATAGTTGTGTATCTATAGCTTGAGAAAAATCCTACTTTAGAACACTGTATCCCATGGAAAGTGTTACTGGTTAGCAGTTTTCCTATCCTGAACCTCAAGTGAGGAAGCAGCACCAAGGACAACCAGTTAAGCATCAACATCAACAACCAAATAAGCCTCAAGATCAAGCAGGTCACTGGGTGTTAGATACTCACAAATGAGGAAGGGAGGGGAGAACAATCAAGAACCAAGATGCCACCTAACCCATTAGGTGACACCAGAACAGGTTCAACTGGACCTCAGACACCTCTGCCATGAGTTTCTCCAACTCAACAGTCTCAGTGATGGGAAATGCCACACTTTCAATGGTGGTAACTACTTGAGCTGCTGTCCTTACAGAAGGAGTTTCTTAATGGCTGATCACAACCTCCCTTTAATTCAATCTACACCAAATGTTGTCCTGCCTACAGTGGCCATGAGTAGCTTCAGAAAGGTCAAGAATCAACTCTCCTCAAACTCATATTTGAGGGCAAACTGCCTGCAGAACAGCCTGAATGAAGTTGCAGCACAACTGCTTGAGCTCACCCACACTATTTCTCCTCCTGCTATAACTGGTGGCAGTGCTGCAGGGGATCTTCCCAAAACTTGACAGTGACCCAAGCCAACCCTGAATAACATCAAGTGCTTTGGACACACACAGGCAGCCCAGAGCACTCACTAGTCATTCAAACACAGATCACACTGCAGCCCAAGCCTGACATCAGCTAAACCAGGACAACCGGAGTGACGGCAGCATCAAGTCACTCCAGCTCTGCAGGGCAGCACCCTCCAGCTCTGCACTCCAGCACGCTCCAGCTCTGCACTCCAGCACCCTCCAGCCCTGCACTCCAGCACCCTCCAGCCCTGCACTCCAGCACCCTCCAGC
>VWZO01021517.1:109773-125084 GCA_013396975.1 Bucco capensis | reverse complement strand
AGGGAGCTGCTGGAGAGAGTCCAGCCCAGGGCCAGCAAGATGCTGAAAGGAGTGGAGCATGTGCCCTAGGAGGACAGGCTGAGAGAGCTGGGTCTCTGCAGCCTGGACAAGAGGAGACTGAGAGGAGACCTCAGCAATGCTTAGAAATATGGGAAGGGTGAGTGTGAGGAGGAGAGAGCCAGGCTCTGCTCCATGGCATCCAGTGGTAGGACAAGAGGGAATGGGAGCAAGCTGGAGCACAGGAGGTTTAGTATTAAGCTGAGGAGGAACTTGTTTGCAGTTCAGGTGCCAGAGCACTGGCCCAGGCTGCCCAGGAGGCTGTGGAGTCTCCTTGTCTGGAGCCATTGCAGAGCTGCCTGGACACATTGCTGTGTGAGCTGGTCTAGGTGCTCCTGCTCTGGCAGGGGGGTTGCACTAGATGAGCTTTCTAGGGCCCTGCCAAGCCCTAACATACTGGGATACTGTGAAATGATCAATAGAACTGGATCTTCTTTGGAAATGGTCATCTAAACTTCAAGAGAAGTCCTTTACAACTTCTGCAGAAAGCCTTTTTCAGTGCTTACCTATACTTGGAGTTGGAAAAAGGAACTTGTTGTTGAAACTATGTCTCCCCTGATGCAAATGAGTCCAGTGACTTTTTGCAGTATCATTGGTATCTTTGTAGGCAGTCTTTTACGTAGTGATATACTGTTCTTCCTCCCTAAATCTTCTCTTTCCTCTATTATATAAATCCAGTCTGTTCAAGTATTTTCTTGAGTCTGTATTTTTGAAATGAAGGCATAAGATCTTAGAACTATGTGCCAAGAGACTATATGAGGATAGCTGGGTCTGCTGGGTTCATTTTTGACCCGTTACCTAAAGAAATCAAAATAATCCCAGGCTTTCTATAGCAGAATTGGAAGCACAGATTAAAACTCGTGCTACTGAAGCAAGTCATGTGCTTGCTACAAATAAACTCTGCCATCAGTGTGTTGTCTGTTTGCACACTCACAGCTCTTTGTAAGGGACACTGCCTGGGACAGGGTAGTGCAGTGTAAAGGACACTTCCTAATGAACCACTCTTTTAGGCATGCCTATTTTGCTGTCTTTCCTTCACTCCTGAAATGTTGATTTTTTTCAAGTGTTTCCCTAAAATATCATTTCGTTTAAAAATGAGACAAAAGGCTGGAGATGTGATTTTCCAGCTTGAGGTTTCCTAGGATTGTTCAGAATAGAAAGCTTCTGATTAAAGACTATTGTCACTGTGTTGTGGTTTTGTGTTGCTAGATGAGTCCTTGAAAAGGGAATTTTGCTTTGCCCACTAAATCTGTTTGCACTGAAGTCAAAGTAGGATAGATGTAAAAACCTATAGATAACAATAATCAGAAAATAAGTGCAGTTGTTATTGTTATTGACCATTCTACAGAATATGCTCTTCTTAGCTGAGAGATTTTAAGTCTTCGTGACCATCATTTTACCTTACATGACTCTGATTTTGGAACATTTTGTACACTTTTACTTAAAACAAGACATGAGATTGTCAGTAGAAGATTTTTTTTTTTTCTTCTTCAATTAGAGTCTTAGGATTTATTTTAGATAAATATGATTGTCTATCTGTGATAAGGTTTTCTTTCTATAGAGACAATTTTCTTTATGTAGGACGTTCTGCTACTTAATTTTTCAGGGCTCTTTCTCAGGATGATCAAGATGATACCCATTTAAAAATAGAGGATATCATTCAAATGGTAAGAAATTTAAGCTTAAATACTCCTAAAGAAATGTTGTGGGATTAAGTCAATAAGATGTAGCACAACTGCACAACTCTGGACACCAATACTGTTCTTTTTTATCAGGAATGCACGCTTCAGTTTAGAGAAAGTAAGAATTTGGAGCCTGTATCAAAGATGAGCAGGTTAAAACTTTGGATATAGATTTAAAGCACATGATAAAAAAATGTATTAATATATATGAAATGCTAAGTGTCTGCCATCTGAGCCACTCTCAGAATCTTGCCTGTCCTCTAAACTGTAGTCACCACTATCTCATAAGTGCATCACATTAAGCTGAAGATAAACTAGGTGCAGAGTGATTGTATGGAAAGGAACAGAGAATACACAGATTTTAATTAACCTGCATACATACACATGACATGGTATGTGCCTGTTTTGCTATGAGTTTTCCAGCCTGATGTTTATTGTCATGTTGCTAATATTTCTTATTTCTTTGTCGCAAAGAAGTTATTGAAAGCTCATATGAAGTTCTTAATACCCTGTGCTTTGAAATGTCCTTTAATGCAAAAAGAGATCATTAAGTGTTCTCCTTCTTTTTGCAGTCAGATTGTCCAAAACCAGAGTGCTTTGAAACTTTGTCAGCCATGGAGCTTGCAGAGCAAATAACTCTTTTAGATCACATAGTTTTCCGAAGCATACCCTATGAGTAAGTGTTGTGCTGTGGGTGACTGGAGTGAGTACAGTGGATGACTTAGTGACTGGCAGTGTGTACACTGCACATGCTACTGACAAAAGTTTGGTATATGTAACAGGATGATGTCTTCTGGCTGTTTCTATTGTTGCTTTTGACTCCTCTGTAGTTTAACCATGTTTTGAAAGGCTACTGAGGAAAAAAAGAAGTCTGTGGTCTAAAGCTCTGGGCTAGTGACGGGTGAATATAGTCTGGAAGTGCTGAGTCTCTAGGGAGCAAGTGTCCCATCAGCTTCATTCATACAGCAATTTAACATGGATATAACCATGTAAGCTGACAGGACCAATTTCAAATACGGTCACAATACTGAAAATTAGGATGGGGAGGATTGGGGAAGGGGATGAAAAGAAAAATAACTCTTCTTTGTAATATTTACTGCTTCAGGTAGCATTAAAATAGAATAGCGAAATAGTGGAATTGGTGTAAAGCTGCATTTTTAGCTTCTAACAAAATGAGGCATACTTGAAATTCACTTGGGCTAAAGTTACAAAGACTGTGCTGTTTTTATAAAGGGCATTTTTGTTTGTTTTTTTTTTTTTCTCTCCCATCAATGTCTAGAGAGTTCCTTGGGCAGGGCTGGATGAAAGTGGATAAAAATGAAAGAACACCTTATATTATGAAAACTAGTCAACATTTTAATGATGTAAGTACTCTTAAATACATGATTGCTTTCTAGGAACTCTATTGACACTGTCCATGACTATTCTTTAACAATGTGATGTAACTTCTCCAGTAGCAACTGAAAGCTACAGTCTTCTTGAGATTAACCTTTTTATTCAAAACACAAAGATTCTTTTTTCCAGGTCCCGGTAGTCAGCATTTCAATGGCAATTTCATAGAGTTCAGTATTTTCAACTGTACTACAATGCCTTGTTGCTTACAGAATAAACTAAATTTCCTCCAGAGAGCGAAAATTCTGTTTGATAAATGCCTTTTGTATTCCCAACAGTATCTTTGCTCTTTATCATTTTCCTTGAATTTTATTGAGAGACTTCTCAATCAGTTTATTGCTGTTGGCTTAGAGATACCCTGTATTGCATCTCTTACCCTTCTTTCATGCCATCATCCCTCCCCACTCTCCCTACAACTCTGTTCTGAATACACTCTCTCTGGTATTAGGAAGAGCCCTAAGTTTTATCGTGCATTAGATTTTTCTGCCCTGTTCATTAAATTGCTAAATTTCTTCCTCTTTGTTTGGTCAGATGAGTAACCTTGTTGCCTCCCAAATCATGAATTATGCTGATGTCAGCTCCCGGGCTAACTCAATTGAAAAGTGGGTAGCAGTGGCTGATATTTGTCGCTGTATGCACAATTATAACGGTGTGTTAGAAATCACGTCAGCCTTGAACAGAAGTGCAATCTACAGACTTAAGAAAACGTGGGGTAAAGTATCCAAACAGGTAAGAAACAAACAACTACAAGTTAGCTTTGCATTGGGCAGTGTGGTGTTTGGATAATGATGTGTAGAGATAGGATTCCTCCCATAAATATTTCCACTTTTACAGTACTGTAGCTGCATGCTGGAGGCACAAAGTGGTACTTGTAATTTCATGTCAAGATCTTTGGTGTTTCCTTTATCCTTTTTTAAAGAAATAAATGTAATTAATTCAATTTCTGTGGGAACAAACTGATTTCAGTAGCATTAGCATGTGCCTAAGACTATGACTTAAGCGCAAAGTACTGAAATATTTGAAGAAACTAGGTGTAAGTATTTTCAGATATACACGACTAGGTGTAGTCGTACTACACCTAGTAGCTATAACTAAATAGTAGCTATAACTAAAGTCAGCTCAGGTGGCTAAAACAGGAGCCATATTTCCCTGCCCGCAGAGAGTCACTAGAAAGGTCAGCACTTCTTCTGAAGGCGATGAGCTTTTTGCTCCCCAGTAAGAGACTATAGACAATCAGCCTTCTTTCTCATCTAGAAGCCCAAGTTGAGATGCAAAGGGAATGGAGTACCTCGGTTTAACCTTGACCTTGCTGCTGAGAATGTCAGCAGCATGGCCACAGCTGTAAGAATGAATACCAGTAAGAGAAAGAACAGACAACAAAAAGATTAGCCAGGATTAAGCGTATGCAACCTTTTACGCTCTCTGTTTTAAATGGTTTGGAGAAACTGGCTGAATGATTTAAATTTCAGCTTCCTGCTGTTTCAGAAAAAAGAGAAAATAAACAGACAGAGCCTATCGCTTCCAAGCTAGGCAGTATGTATGGCTAGCNACAGGAGACCACAAGGGATTGTCAGACTGTGCCTGAAGCTAGGCAGTATGTGGCTACAGAGATTACTGCAGCTAATTGGGAGATTTCAGGTTGCCTGTTTTAAATCTGGATAATTGACATGCAAAAGGTCAATTTGCAAAGCACTAAAGCAGCCCAGGCAATGAAATCCACTTAAAATACATCCTGACTCTACTTGCCTTCCCCATTCACCTGTTTTTTCAGCTACTTTATAGCTGGTGCTGTATTCTTTTATTTTTAAAATACGTTAAAAATCCTTTCAATACAAATTGTTATATAAGAGTTCACCTCCCAAAAGTTTCATGTTTAGAACTCGTTTGATTTTTAAACTTCTCAATTAAAAAAAAACAAAACCAAACCCAACAGATTAATGTTGCACAATTTTCCAGTACTTACTAGAGATGTAACCTGCATGTTTCATCAGCCTGCTATTTAGAGGAAAAAGAAAATGTCTGTTTCTGCCTACAGCTTTCTCTTAATTGGAAATTCAGTTTCAAGAGTGACAAATTTCTCCTGGTTCTCTATACTGTCTCAAGTCTATAGCATAAATAGACTGAAAAACAAATTTATTTCACTTGTGAAGTAATGAGGCTCTGATGATGCCCACTGAAAGTAATTTGTGTAAGACAGTAATGTATTTTGAAACACATACTCAGCTCTTACCAGAAATTTGGAGGCAAAACTAGCTTAGTGCAAGCTGCATGACAGGAAGCATCCTTTATTGTCACTGATTTCAGCAAATGCAGCTGAGGATCCTCAGCAACATAGAAGATCCAAGTCCCTAATATTCTTCTATACACAGTAAACTGAATTGCTGGCCATTAATTTAGTGAACTTGTGTTTTTTCCTTGAATTTGCAGGCTAATAATATTAGCATAGATACAAGTTTGTGTACCACTCAAAGGAAAAGAGTCTTTCATGTGGCCTAATCACCATCTTCAGAAATAGACTAGGAACTACAATAAATTCCTACTGTCTATGTTATTCCTTTTGAAAATGGGGTGCTAATTGAATTACACCTTCTCTGAAATCTAATCCCATTCATTGATGTGTAACAGCAATGACAGTTGTAATGTGTTTTCTTTCTAGACAAAAGCTCTCATGGACAAGCTTCAGAAGACTATATCATCTGAAGGAAGATTTAAAAACCTTAGAGAAACACTCAAAAAGTATGCTTCCCTACAGTATACCATTGTGTTTTGTTATAAGAGGTAGATAGTATGTGCTAAAGATGAATTGGCTCTGATTAAGCTTTAATAATTAATATAATAATATTTTTACCTAATAACATTTTAAATTTGGGGTTTATTCTGTGTGGCATTGTTGTTTCTCTGAATATCCTGTGATTTCTTGCCCCAGTAGAAAAACACAACACCTCCAGAGAATTACTAAAACAAATTAAACTATTATTCTGTATGAATGTTCCCTGTTGGGGTTTTACTTAACTGATAAACTTTTTCATAAGTATAAAGCCAGGTTAATAACTGAAAGTTCATATTCAAAAAGAGAGTTCCAAATAGTCCTTCTTCCAGATAAGAAGTTTGGGATCTTAAAACTAAGCCTGAGTCAGATCAAAGATCTGTTCATCCCTTTATCTTGTCTCAGACAGTAGGTGATGAGAAACAGGACAAATGCAGTGGTATTTCTTCTGCTAGAGCCTCCCAACCCTCTATAGTCTGTCACCCTGCAAAACAGCCTGCTGCTTTTTGTACAGTAGTCCTTGAACACTTCCTTCTTTAATTATTTGCCAGATTGTGTTTGACCTTGTGTGATTTTGGTAACCCAAAATACCCTGTGGTAAGGGTTCTACAATTGATGTCTTGACTTCAGCTGCATACTGTTCTGGTTTGACCAGAAGCTAGGGTCAAAAGAACAATCTTTTGAGAGGATTTTGCCAGAATACCCCCTCTCCCCAAAAAAAGACAGGGATAGCAATAAAATTAAAATAAGAAGCACTAGGCACGCAGATAGTGAATTTCCAAGAATAGCTTTANCCCCCTGCAGTGGGCAGGGACACCTGGCACTAGATGAGCTTGCTCGGAGCCCCAGCCAGCCTGGCCTGCAAAACTTCCACCATGGGATGGGACTTCCACCACCTCTCTCGGCAACCTGTGCCAGTGTCTCACCATGCTTGTGGTGACNTTAAATTTTAATCACTCCAGGACACATACATACAAAAACTCTGTTTTTGCAAATTCTGTAATGAGAAGTAGACTTTCCAGGACTGAGTGGTACAACTGCTTTAAATGATCTTGAAAGAAGTGAAAAAACTGAACTACTAGAATAATTACTGGAATGTTCCAAAACCTATATAGTTCCAGGTGGTCAGATTTTACTTGACAAAACCTGTTGGGGAGTTAATCACTTCTTAAAAAATGTTTTTACTCACAATGTGTGAACAGTTACTTTTATGCACCTTTCAGTTAATAGATTGCTTGCCAGTGTATAACAGTCATCCTCATAATATTAAAAATACCCAGAATGAAGTGCATTGCTAAGCATTGTCAGCAGTCTGCCTAAGTTAACAGTACAGCCATCACCCTTCATTCTTCTTATGCCAGAGCTCCAGAAAACTAGGTTTGATACTAATTCCAGAGTTCATCTGTGCCATCCTCTCACTCCATCACATTGCTGTTCTACCTTTTACTAAAGGTTATCTGCCATTAATATTAGCTGTTGAACAGAATCTGTTCATTTTCTCCTGGGCAGGGCAAATACAACTCTGCTGAAGTCAGAGAAGCTGTTTGAATGTAGCACGTTAAGTAATAAAGAGTTTGTATGAGTTGTAAAAAAGACTAGTTTGTCAATTTGACTACAGGTAAATATGGTACTCTCTTGTTTCACAGTTGTAACCCACCTGCTGTTCCCTACCTTGGAATGTACCTGACAGACTTGGCATTTATTGAAGAAGGAACACCAAACTTCACTGAGGAAGGCCTTGTCAATTTCTCCAAAATGAGAATGGTAATTTTCAGTTGCTTATATTCAACACCTTTCCCAACAGATTTTTAATGACGTGAGTTAATTATCAATTTAATTATAACTCCTTTGAATTTTACTTCTAAGTGTATTGGCATCATGCAACGGAAAGCAACTACTTGACCCAGTCTTGTATCCCCACCTGCTGGTAAAGTTGGTGTTTTTACAGGCTGAACTTGTCTCCAGTTTGTTCTCAGAGGAATGGCAGACAGAAAAAGCAGCTGTCCACATCTTTTGAAGAAGCAACAAAAGGCTTTTTGAAATAAGCCTAAGTTAAAGGAATGTAGTGCTTCATCAGAAAGGAGTAATAACCTTCAAGTTTGCAAGAGTCTATCTAAAAAGCACTTTAAAACTGATTTCTCTCCAACTACAAGGCAATGTTGTTTTGTAACAGCTCCTCCGAAGGAAGCATGGAAATTTCACTTCTAATGTCAGTTTCATGGCCTTGTTATGGTTATCAGTATGGACAGAGGAGACAATGGTGGTTCTCTTGAGGCTGACTGAAAAATAAATGGTAAATGTAGGAAAATAAAACCCTTGGAAGCCCTTCAGAGATGATCTCTGCCCTTCCTTTCCCTCCTTCCAGGATAAATTGCATGATTGTGTGACTTAGCTAAAGTCAGAATGCAGTGATACTTACTCATATATATATGTATTCTTTTGAAAGATCTCACATATTATCAGGGAAATACGCCAGTTCCAGCAGACCTCCTACCGCATAGAGCACCAGCAGAAGGTAAGGCTCTCCTCAGGCACTGTCATCTACCTTGACATCACAGCTGGGATAGCAATTCCTTTTAAGATACAGCTGTTGTCCAGGCACAGTCTGAAAATCCCTTGTGGTCTCCTGTGGCCCCTGGTGCCATAACTGTGCCCACAGCAGAGGGAGCATTAAACTCATTGCCCACGGGAAAGTGTGGGGAGTGATCCCCATGTTCCTAGAATCCTTGGATGGGTAGGATGAGCTCATTAGCNCCCCCTGCAGTGGGCAGGGACACCTGGCACTAGATGAGCTTGCTCGGAGCCCCAGCCAGCCTGGCCTGCAAAACTTCCACCATGGGATGGGACTTCCACCACCTCTCTCGGCAACCTGTGCCAGTGTCTCACCATGCTTGTGGTGACAAACTTCTTCCTAACATCCAACCTAAATCTACCCTCCTCAAGCTTGAGTCCATTAGCCCTAGTCCTATCACTGCCTGATATCCTAAAAAGTCCTTCACCATCCCTCTTGTAAGCTCCTTCAAATCCTGGGAGGCCACAGGAAGGTCTCTGCTGAGCCTTCTCCTGACTGAATAATTCCAACTCTCTACGCCTCTCTTCATAGAAGAGGTGCTCCAGCCCTCTGATCATCCTAGTGGCCTTTCCCTGGACACATTCCAGCACATCCATATCATTCTTGTCCTGGGGGCTCCAGAACTGGATACAGTATTCCGGGTGGGGTCTCACCAGAGTGGAGTAGATGGGAAGAATCACTTCCCTCGACCTGCTGGCTATGCTTGGCTTGATGCAGCCCAGGATACAGGCTATGTATCTTGTATAGAAGCAAGATACTTCCTCTTTCTCTGGAAGCTCTCTTGGAATCACAGACTTCATGGGTCTAAGGTGGAAGGGAATGGATTCAAAGGGAAATGTGTTGACCCTGCCCAGTTGGAAGCATAATTCCCCCGGGAATCCCAGAGCCTGGGATTAAGGGACAGGAGAAGGACCAAGCATATGCTGATGCTGTGTGCAATTCTTTTCCGCTTGTGCCTCGTGGGAGCATTGAAGATTTGCCCAAAGCCAGTCTATGCTTTCAAAGATTTCATCTCAGATTTCAGAAGAACAGTGTGGGTTTGGGTGACATGGCCAAGTATTTGCCCATTCCTAAGAGGCAATACTTAGTTTCTACAGCATTTCTGGTGCAGCTTTACACCATTCAAATAAGCTGTTATTTTTCACAAGAAAACAATGTGACGGGATATCAGGATCCAAAACAGGCTGTGAAGGGGAAAAGGAAAGCAGAGCAATTTATATGGAAGTTACGTACAGTCTGTACATCTGTGTTTTCTCCATTTCAGGTTACTCACTATTTACTTGACAAGACACTCATCATAGACGAAGATACATTGTATGAGCTTTCCCTAAAGATTGAACCCAGACTCCCTGCCTGAAGAGCCAGGTTTGCATCAGACTCTACAGAAAGCTTTAGTACAATGAACAAAATCGTGCATGCCAAGTCCTAAAGACAGCAAGGCAAATATTGAGAAGAATGCAAGCCCTCTTTCCAAGGAGAGATACAGAGCCTCACAGCATTTCTCTCTCAGGCAACAAAAATGACTCTTGGAAGACAATGTGCTTGATGAATTGATTGCTGCTCTGCAAAGACAGTGTTTTGCAGTAGGGAGTGTGCATTCAGTGGACAATAGGAGACTTTTCTGTGAATGGTTGCTCCTTGTAGCTGTCTTATGTGACTAATTACGGGGACAGAATTAAATGGTGGCAATATACTCAGGTATATTATGATAAATGAGCAAAATGAGATGGTGTGGTTGTGCTCTGGGTTGATGGCTAAGTGTTGTATTCACTGGGGCAGTAATGGTAGTGATGTCCTCATACTGGTGTTAACTTCATGGAAGAGACAGGATCTTAGCAGTCATTCTGCTCTCCTGGAGTGACATTAAGGTGGCATTTAGTGTCGTCAGTTCTACATTTAATGCTACCTTTTATAAAGTGTGTATCTACTTTAAATGTCCTGTCAGCCTTTTCTAATGACTGATTTTACCTATAAATGAATTGTAAATATTTTTTTCATCAATACACCATGACAGTATTTACAGCATGGAAAGCACAAGAACTAGTGGAATAGCTGCAGTTGCCAGCCTTGCAAGCTTCAGCTGGGAAAGACAAGGTCAGGAGCTATACCTGGCACCTGAGAAATCTGGACATAAAGTGAATGGGATGGTTAGTGATGCTGCACACAGCCCTGGAAAAGGCACTTTATTTTTCTGCACCTCCTGCAGCTTCTCTGACAAGTCAGGCTACAGAGCACTTTCTGGACACACTGTGGGGAGAAATAGATGTCTGGTCTGGTAATGGGTAGTGATCAGCAAGGAATGCTACGAGTTGTAGGGTTTTTTTTACATGGATTCAGAGGCTTGAAAAAATGTCTGTTTTTTTTGTTCAGCCATTTGGCACTGACTTAGCTCTAATACTGTTCACATCAGTGGCAAACTTTGAATGCCAGCAAACACAAATGGTCTCTTTTTATCTGATCTAGTCATTGTCATTTGCGTATGAGCATATGTTTAAAGAAAAATGTACTCTTTGTAAATATTTTCAAAGCCTGTGCTTTCGTGACAGAACAGGTAGACTGTTGTCATTTCTACAGTTAGTTGGTACTTCCTAAATTTTCCTCATCAACAGTCACCTGTTGTAGCTGCACAGAAAGCGAGCTCACATGCATGCTCAAATGCATCATAGAATAAAATGCAGGTATTAGAACTGTTGAAAAAAATTGGCTGGAAAAGTGTCCTTACTTTTCCAATGATATTCAGCCAGTTGAAGACATAGGGCTATCTCACTGTATACCTCCCTTCAATCCTCTCAGGGAGATAGATGTTTCAGATAGATTGTGACCAAGGCCCGTCTGATCTAACATTTCTTACAACAGTCATGATGCTTCTTGATGCTGGCAATGAAAAATGCATCTGCCTGGCTTGTGGTTTTTTTCCTTTATTTGCACTTTAATGATATTGCTGGCCCAGCCCAGAGCTGCACAATAAATTCCATTTGTTCAGTCTGAGTGTAACTGCTAGCATTTATAAATGTACCTTAGCAACTGTAAATTTCATTAAGGTTCTTCACCGCAAGGACCTTCTTTTTGTAAATAACTGCATGAGGAAACATCACAAACACTGGAAAGTTCCTTGATTAGAAAAAGCAGACAGCAACAGAAAAGGAACTTGCAGAAGCATTTTAAGTAGTTCTGGCTAATTGATTGCTGTAGAAATGAACATGGAGAATGTTACTTAAAGAAGCTTTTTATTGTCAGAAATGTGCTTGTTCTCTTCACTAATGGCTGAGAAGAAGCTGATTGCATCCCAATGCATGATATATTAAAACAAAAAACCACCCCAAAGCCCCCCAAAACAAGCATGGTTTATTTCGACCACAAAACCAACGTACTGTGTATTTTCTGTACAAAAGCATTTACCGTATGGTAGTTTCATGAAATGCTTGGAAGTTATGAAGAAATGGGGGGGGGAAAGTGGTCCAAAAAGTGATTTCTTCACTTGGTTTTATTGTTTCTCTGTTAACAAAGAAAATGTGCAACACTTGTCAATGTCATTTGGCATCTCTGTTAAATGCTATTAAATGTGGCTTTACTAGCCTGTATCCCATTTTACCAAACTCCTTGATGTTCTTAGGGTTACAGGGTACAATTGGTCATCTTACTCTTTTCACACTTGTGTGTTTTGTACTTTATGTTGTGTAGCACAGAGTTTCCAAACATTCCATGTGTGTTAAGTTAACACTTGCAGCACGTAGGGGTTGTGCTGTGCTCATGCACTGCATGGACTGAGAGAAAGGCAAAAGATAATACTTTTTCAAAGGCACTGAGCATACACACCTTAAAAATCAGTAGACAGCGTGGTAGTTCAGCCCCTCTGGAAAAGCATATATATGCCAAAAGTTACCTCTTTGGTCAGGAGGACAATTCAGAGGAGAATCATTAGAGTAACTAGATGCTTGGTTTGTTTTCAGAGCAACAACAAAAACCAAAAGACAAAAAAAACAAACCCAAACCCAACCAACCAATCAAACCCCACAAAAACAAGCAAAACAAATAGAAAGCTTATGGTCACAGTAATGTTTGGTTTGATGATGACTAATATTAATATTTTTGGTTAGGGATATAAATATGTTCATTAAAATACAGAGAGTGACCGCTCAAAGAAGGGAGCTTGCATCTTGTTCTCCACAGCCCTAGTGACTGTTGCAACTCTACCCAAAGCTGGAAAGAGCTGTTTGGCACAAATCCTACATAGTGAGGGGAGAGCAGTGTGTCAGGTTACATACTTCACTTGTAAGTGGCCTGAGTGCCTCTGCTACAGTACTGCTGCAGTGATTTGGCTATGGCAATAGTTAGTAGGCAGCAGCAACCTGCTTTACATGGGGCTTTGCCTAATACAGCTATATAAGCAGCTAGAGCAGTGATCTCCCTGTACAGTGCACAGGGATTGTGGAGTTCTCTGCTCTAGCAGCTTCTCTGTGCCACTCCACCACAGCCATATAACGTACAAAGATAGAAATCTCAGTCATAAAACACCCACTGTTGGCCTCTGGTNGCCCATTCTAGGATTCTGTGATTCTATGATTTGGATCTTGGTGTCTTTTAGGATCTTGTCCGTTACAGCTTTTACACCATGGAAGCAGTGCAGATTTGCTTTTGTGCAGTCGGATCTGGAAAAGCCCAGCTGATTCAGGACTCCCAGGAAAGAGAAGGGCTGAAGCACCTCTTTACTTGCCTTTCTTAGCTCCTCACCCCTGTTGCTTCAAGCGCTGTTCTCACATGGAGGAGGGGCTGCTCCCTTTGGCAGACAACAGCACCTCAGGGTGTACAGGCTGGCTAGCTGCAATGGGGATAACATATTTCACCCACTGTTTCAGCAGTGGGCACGTCTGCCAGCAAAGTCTGAGGGGAGTTTTGCAGTACTTGTTTTTTTTACTGTGTAAGTAGCAGCCCAGATTGAGCCCATAGTCATCTGGGAGCCTGGGTAGCAGCACAGACACATCCCCATGCATGTGACAGAAAGCACTTGTCACACTCTGATAACGTGGTTAGAGTTGCCTTCACCCCAGCCTTCACTCCCTCCCATCCTTCTCCTCCCCCGAATAAATTCACCACTATTGTTAGCAGACTGAGCCTGTGATTAGCCATCATGTGCAAGAAAACATAGGTCTGTTGAGTTTACAGTGGCAGTGAGTGTCTAGTCTGTCCTTGTAACACACAAACATGTAGCTTAGTAGTGAGAGATGATACTGGGACTGATCACCACTTTTTACAAGTAAGGAAGAGTTCCGTATCCTCTTTCTGCTTTCCTAGCTCTTAACACTGATTATTGTTCTGTAGGATAAAAAGGAATTTAACTATTTAGAGTATTTATTAACTTAAATCATGTTAATTTTTATTTCAGAACTCATTTGTTATCCCAAGTTTCCCTTCATAATCATTATTTAAGAGTTTTACAAAAACATTCTTTTATTTGTATTAATAATCAGTCTTTCCTCCTTTCACTCTTATCAGCACCATTAAACTTAGATATATGACTTAAAATTCTCACCAATAGAGACATTTTAACACATGCATAATTGTTATTCATTAAGGGCAAAATCCTTCAGACCTCATTCTGATAATACCTTAGGCTTCACTGAGAGCTTTTCATAAGTAAGTTTTTGGGGATTTGGCTCTCAGCTCTTTGCCTGCTACAATTTTTGCCTCTAAAGGTCAAATGTCTCTGTGTAGGATGCTTTGTGTCCAATATGCTGCTCAGCAATGGTTGTTCTGTTGTATCTTTAGTTTGGAAATCGTCTCTCAAGTTTTGTTCTTTAGAAGGAAGATGTTTATTTGACAGATGTACCTCTATCTAACGTTGCTTAGTGCACAATCCAGATGTTTTTGCATGTATTGTAACTTACCTTTTGACCTGAGGTTATTGCTTTGTATCATTAGTAAGGCATATCAGGCAGGGTATTGTGCCTATGTGCTAATTAAACATTTTTTTTCCTGAGTTTCAAGAGTTCTTACTGGTATCTATTTTTTTGCCCTTCAATGGTGAATAATTAAATCTAGTGCTTCTGAATTTCTGAGTCTTTTAGAGAAGTATGGGAGGGGAAGAAAGGCAAAATCAGAGAAAATTCTGGGTCTTAACTGGAAGGGAATGGTTTGAATTACTGCTTTTTTTTGTTTTCCTTTCACTTAAGCTGCATTGCAGCTACTGTGGACATCACTGGGAATAATTCTGGTTTTAGCTTGGAACAGAGAATGAAGGCTACCTCATACACAACTAGAAATACCACTGTGAGGTGTACAACACAAATAACTGAATAAGACATGTAACAGTTTAAACTGAACTAACAGTACCACTCATTGCTCTTCAGCTGAGAAAAACCTCTCCCCTTTCACACCTCTGTTACCTTTTTACAGGAAGTTACAAAAAGGGTAAAAAGGATGACCCAGGGAACTACAGGCCAGTGAGCCTCACCTCTGTGCCTGGGAAGGTCATGGAGCAAATAGTATGGGAAGGGATGTTAAGGCATGTACAAGATAAAGAGGTGATCCTAAGTAGTCAACACGGATTCACTAAGGGAAAATGGTGCCTGACCAATCTGGTGGCCTTCTATGATGGAGTGATTGCAGCACTTGATGAGGGAAGATTGACTGATGTCATCTACTTGGACTTTTGTAAGGCCTTTGATACGGTTCCTCATGACATCCTCATCTCCAAACTGGAGAGATGTGGATTTGATGAGTGGACTGTTCGATGGATAAGAAATTGGCTGGAAGGACACTATCAGAGAGTCGTGGTCAATGGCTCCTTGTCCAGGTGGAGAGCAGAGACAAGTGGTGTCCCTCAGGGCTCTGTCTTGGGACC
>VWZO01021517.1:82758-96376 GCA_013396975.1 Bucco capensis | reverse complement strand
AACTGTCAATGCTGAGAGGGTCTGCTTTAGGAATTAAAGCTCAGCACTGCATATCCAATCAAATACAGGCATAAATAAGAGTGGGGAGGGGGATACTCATGTTCATTCAGCAGAAGAAGTAAGTTGTAACCTCTCTATATTTCCCAGATCAGCCATGGCACAAATCCTTCACTGATTGACTTACCAAGAAAGTGTCTTTTGTCTTTTCAGACTAGTTCTTTTTTAATCCAAATTCATCCATCCCTTTTCCCAGGTTGTTTATTTCTTTCTGTATAAGAGGCTTTGATTTCTCTTAGCACTGTATACCTCAGGCACATGGTGTAGTTCAGCCTGAAAGGGACATAGCTCTCTAAAAATCCAGGCTAGTGGAGATGCTGATGAGTGCCTGGGGTCATTGAAGTCATAATGTGGTTTTCTGCAATGGGATTTTGATAGAGCTTCTAGTTTTCAGGAGAGAATTTTGACTGCCAGCCAATTCCTTGCAGTAAACTGTGATACTGTGACAGAGGGGAGCTTCTCCCAGACATAAGATAAGGCTACAGTCAATGATCTGCCTACCTCCTGTACCAGTCCAGATTGTTTTATGTTCTAGTGATGTGCAACTAATTCTTGAGCATTTGGATTAGCTGAGGAAATCACAATGTTGTCCTAATGGAAAAGAAAAATCCTCCCTGTGTAGTTCTCTCCCTGTTTCTGTTTTAGGGAAATTCTTTTAGTGACCATCAGTCAGCAACTTTCTCTAGAAGGAAGGCTAGATAAATGTCTATTGCATATCCAGAGCATGGAGGAGACAGAGTAACAAAATTCAGGTATAAATGTGTATAAACAAGATATAGGACGTGAAATAAATTATTCTCAAACTTGGAGGATGTCTGTACAAAGAAGTTAGTGCTTTGCAACAGAAAGCCAGGCAAGTAGATGAGAATGGCTTCTTCCTAAATGACAAGATACAGATGCAATGATGCATTTGTCTTTAGACAGGAGTGGAAAAGGCATCAAAGTACCTGATAGAGGGCAACTAACCCAGATTGACCTGAAAAATATTGGGGCTTACAACACTCTTCACTGAAAATAAAACCAGGTGCTTGAGTTTAACCACTGAAAGAATGGTGAGGAGATTGCATTAAACAAGTACATTTTTTCAAAGTTTGAAATAAAATGACAGAAGCAACATATCCTAGGGGAAAGATCAGGTTATCTTGAAAATCTTCTATGCCCATTTTCCAAAGATGATTTATCAGAGTCCAGTTTTAAGATTTTCTGTCACTGACACATTGGAATTTGTGTCCTTTATCTAAGCAGGAGTTATATCTTCTGATAAACTCACAGTCACCAGCAATACTAGTCAAATTTTGATTCTTGAAAGAAAAAATATGCATTGTTTTCCTCAGGCTTTCACAGAACATGCCATTTTCTCTGCTAGATTTAGAGATCTCCTGTGCTCCAGACATAATCCTAGTAGAATTAAATAGAACAGATGCATTGATAGAAGCGATACAAGTGAACACTAACAATTTTTCTGAACACATTATATAAATGGAAATCAAAAAGAAATTTCCTCTCTTACAGGGTTACCATTTAAAGTGAGGTTTTACTTGCTGTTTGCACTGCGTGAAGGCTTCTGGGTTGACATTGGGCTTTCTTCTCTTCCAGGCATTGGGTGCTCGGAGAGGAATGGCTAGCACCTTTTCTCGTCTCCTGGCTAGCCGTGCAAGTGCTGCACTCTTTGCAGCTGCAGGCACAGGGGTGTTAACCACTGGCTACCTCCTCAACCAACAAAATGTCAAGGCTACTTCTCATGGAAAACGGAAGCTCTTTCCTCCAAGGTAAGGGCTTGGGGTTAGGTAGTCAGCTGAACACAGCATCCTGTTAAAAGGGTCAGGAGCTATGTTAGCACTTTCCGTGGATTGCGCGACATAAGAAATAGCATTCTTTATTAATAACGCCAGCACCAACAATGGCCTTTGAGAACAGAAAGCAGGGATGTGGGATAACATCAACACCCAAAAAACCACCACCTTGCTGAAGAATGACATGCCTAGGATTTGTTTCACATTTTAGGCAGATGTGGCGGGTCAAGCTTGGCCGAGCACCAGGTACCCACCAAGGTTCTCTATCATGTTCTCACACCACACCTCCCACGGCACGACAANAAAGCAAAGTTGAGCTTTAGTCTCTGCTTCCCATAACAGGCGATGCCAGGCCCTCTCCCAGGAAGCAGGGCTCTGAAACGCGTAACGGTCATTCAGGGATCAGACATCTTCTTCCCATCCATATTCCTCACCCCCTCCCTTTTATCCCTGAGCTGACGTTATATGGTATGGAATAGCCCTTTGGTCAGTTTGGGTCAGCTGTCTCAGTTGTGTCCTCTCCCAGGATCTTGTCCACCCCATCCCCTTGGTGCTGTGCCAGCCTTGCAGCAGTCACAACATCACAGGTTATCTTCAACCCAAGGCACAGCCTTTCTGAAAACAGCTATGGGGCCATGAACTCCATCTCAGCCAAAGCCAATACAGTGGAGCACTATATTAGTCCTTATTTTGTCTCATCAGCTGCCAAACACCTTCCAGCTCAACCTATTGGACTGGCTGATTATATGAGTTCTTTCATTAGGAAACCTGAAAATGTTTCTGTTATGCACGTAGTAAAGAAATGTCCCATACAAGTGCTCTACTTGAAATACTTTGAATTCTGTTACAAACCTGTTGGCTGATGATTAGAAACTAAAGACATTCTTTGTAGGTTGGTTGACTTTGCTGGTCATACTTGTGAAAAACAATACTGTCAGGCTTTGAGAGTAATTGTAGTTAAAATATATTCTTACAGAAACAAATGAGTCATGCAGAAAGCAAATCATTTCTTGTACAAGGTAGATGTAGTCTGACTCAGTTGCAAAAATACCGGTCTAAAGCATAGCATCTTTGTTTTCCCTGGCTTTGTGTATCATTCACCTTTCTGTAAATAATAATGTAATTAAAGCAAACCCAGATAATGTAGAAGAATTAGCTTCCCAGCTGCCATAGATCAGACAACCTCACTAATGTCCACAAAGCACCTGGGCTCTGAATTCCAGCCAACTTCTTCAGCTACACATAGTTCCCTTCCTACTTTAACAAAACAATATCAGAACTCTTTTATTTCTGAACGAGAGTGTCTTGTCAGGGATTTAATGGTGCTTACTACACTTTCAGAGTCACCTGGCATTAATTTTCCTGATGGCCCCAAGTAGCAGAAAGCTGCCATCACCTCTTGGTGTGGTGGTCCACTGGTGTGCAATGGTGGGGTATTTTCAGTGACCTGAATCTTCCTCCTTGCCTAAAATTTGACGCAATATGTAAACCAAGAACTAATTAAGCTTTTAAACCATACTGTGAGCTCTGAATCACAGAATCACAGAATCACCAAGGCTGGAAAAGACCCCCAGGATCATCAAGTGCAGCCTATGACCCAATACACCACAACATCTAAACCATGCCACTCAGTGCCACATCCAATCTTCTCTTNCAGGCCAAGATGCCATTGGCCTTCCGTGCTACCTGAGCACACTGCTGGCTCATGTTCTGTATCTCATGATCTCTTTAATAGCTTCATAAACTCACAAGGATTACCCTTCAAAGGTGCCACGATAATTGCTTGGGATCCTTCTTTTCAGTGCAGACTATCCTGATCTCCGCAAGCATAACAACTGCATGGCTGAGTGCCTTACACCAGCCATTTACTCTCGGCTAAGAGACAAGATGACTCCCAGTGGCTATACCCTGGACCAGTGCATCCAAACTGGGGTTGACAATCCTGGCCATCCTTTCATTAAAACCGTAGGCATGGTGGCAGGTGATGAAGAATCCTATGAGGTAAGATGTTTCCACAGAACTGTCCTGTTTGGTTCAGTTTTCATTGTATTGTTCACCAGAGCTCGTTAAATGAAGACAGGTTCCCAGTAAGATATGCTCTCGTAATATAAACTATATCCCAGAGAGTACATAAGGGACAGGCAAGGTGAATAAATATGGTATTTTCCCTACTCTTCTATGTTAGGAAATGCATGAACACAAGACAGCCTTTGCTGCAATTAAAGTTAGTAAAATGAATGTAGCTGCTTAGGCACAGTTGCTATCTGCCTCCAGCAGCTGCCCACCTTTATACAACTAAACTTAGTTTGTGGCAAAACTGTGCAACCCTGACACTCACAAAATAAAGGTAATGTGGGAATTACACTGTAGAACAGCAGAGGAAGAAGTGAAACAAACATGCCTTCTGGGAATTGCCAGACAGTAAGGCATGATGAAAACCAGACAGATGGTGTTAGGATGGACAAGTTTATTTAACTCTGGAATAAGAAGAGGAAAAGAGAAGAAAAAACATATTTTTATTGACCTCTGTGTTCTGCTTCCTTCAGTCTACCTACAGTGGTACCTCTTATTATTCAGTCTCCTAACAGTATCTCAAACACTGGGCTGCAGAGGATGGACTGGGACAGCTGGATTCTGGACAGTCAACTACTGTGGTTCAGTTTACTCATTTAGATGTACCACTGCCACTGCTCATCTTCTGCATGAAGGTGTGGTTGTGATCAGTGCTGACACACTTGAGCCAAGTGGTTATAGCAAGGACTAGTATTCCATGGCAGTGAAGACATAGGTTATTCCTGCAAGGCCTAACTAAAACAAAGAAGCAAGCTGCTGCTGAGACTTTGAATGTGTGTTCTTGTTGGTAATACATCCTAATCTAGGTGCCACCACATCTGCCTGTGGTAACTAAAGTAAGCTTGTAACTTGAGTAAGGTGTAATTGCACTTTCTTTCTGTTGTGAAGACAAGAAACTACTACAGAGCACTGTCTAGATCAAAAGCACCCCTTCCTTTCGTATTTAACCTTCTGTGCCCCTTCATATTTGTCACCCAGGAGCCTGTTCCAGGGAACTTCTCCTGTGGCTGAAGCTGGTGCACCAAAGTGTTTCTGTGATGCTGCAGATTCTTTCTAGATTCTTTTGACTCCATAGGTGTTTGCTGAGATTTTTGACCCTGTCATCAAAGCAAGACATAATGGATACGATCCACGGACAATGAAGCATCACACAGACCTAGATGCATCAAAGGTAGGATTAAAATAAAATAATGAGACAACAAATGCTCAGAGTTTCTTCTTACAGTGATGACATTGTATGCAATACTACTTTTCTTTTTCTTGATCCAACTCCAAAGATGCTAATTTTCACGTTAAGAAACGGGGATGCTGCTCAATGGCCCTGTTGGCAAGACATCTGCATCTCTGCCTTGTTCCTAGCAGAGGCATCAGTCCCAACTGCACTAAATATTTGGGACATAGACTCACTTGGCACTGTGGATGTGTTCATGAGCTTACAGATGGAAACTGCGCCAGGGGAGGTTCAGGTTAGATATTAGGAGGAATTTCTTTGCTGCAAGGGTTGTGAGCCATTGGCACAGGCTGCCCAGGGAGGTGCTTGAGTCCCCATCCCTGGAGGGGTTTAAGAGATGGCTGGATGTTGTGTTGGGGAGCAGCATTTAGTGGGGTGATAGGGCTAGGAAAAAGGCTGGACTCATGATCTTCAAGGTCTCTTTCAGCTGGAACTGTTCTAGGATTCTATGATTCGTCTCAGGGTTAGAATGAAAGCAGAAGTTGACTCTAATACACCCATATACACGTGACCAAACCTTACCTGCTGCTTCATGTAGTTGAACCACGTGGTTTAACATCTTTTTAGGCTTTCCACTTTTGAAGGATCTTCTTTATCTGGCCTCTTACCTCTGCCCAAATCTATGTTTCCAAAAGCCACACAGATTTGTTCATGTTTTGGGACTGTGAAGGACTAGCTGGTTATTCTGCCACATTCACACAGCTGAAGAAACCTGTTATTCCTAAAAAAAAACCTCCCTCCTGATGCGTGGAACTCTGAGGGGCTCGGGGGATGTTGAGTAGATGCGAGCTGAAGGAGAGGCTGTCATGCACGTGCAGAAAGATTCCACTCTTCCTGTACGATGTGACTTGTTGTTTTTAATGGGGGAAGGTGCATGAAGTGATAAATCCTTGTTCCTTCAGATCACCCATGGTCAGTTTGACGAGCGCTACGTTCTCTCATCACGAGTGCGGACTGGCCGCAGCATCCGGGGGCTCAGCCTTCCCCCTGCCTGCAGCAGGGCAGAGAGGAGAGAGGTGGAGAATGTTGTGGTCACTGCACTCTCTGGCCTGAAAGGAGAACTCTCTGGAAAGTACTACAGCTTGACCAATATGACCGAGAGGGAGCAGCAGCAGCTTATTGATGTAGGTACAGCTCCAAAGCTGACGCGCATTTGTCTTCATCTTTCTTTGGGCTGCATGCTTTTCCTGTGTAGCTAACAAGGATCATCTCTGCATTACCACAGTATGTAATGTCATCACAAATTATCGAGGTCTTTTGGCTAAGCACACGACTGCACAAGTCCAAAATGTGCAGTTACATTCCAGAGAGCAAGATCAAATAAACATGGCTGCTGGATAAATAACCAAGTAAATTCTTGGTAATTTCCTTGAGCCAAAGTTGGTGTTTTCTATATTAATAACTGTTCTAACTATAAACCTTGCAGTGAGATTAGCATTATGTAGTGTTTGTATGGACTGGTTAGGGTGGAGGGCTTTAGCTGCAATTTCTTTGGTTGTAATATCCAAAGCACACTAATTCTAATCTCCTCAAAAAGGCTGTTGCCAGCTGCACCTAAGTGATCTTTTCCCTCTCCTGTAATTTTGATTCTGTGACTTGAAGAAGCAGGCCCCTTACAAGAGTTTTCATTTTCACACAGATGGAAAGACAAGCATTTTCATCAAGGATTTTGTCACAGCATGTGGCCTGCCAAACAAACCTTGAATGTGTGTTTAAAATATCCAGTGGAATGGCTGTACCCCATTAATTATATTCACAGCACATTTATACATACATGACAATAACATCCACCAAAAGGGAGTTGATGAAGTAACATAACTATTTATAACCCTAGAACTAGGTGTCACAGTCTGGATTAAGCAGAAGTTAAGAATTTATGTAAAGTGAGTAACTTTTTATATTGAATGTCTTTGGTAATACATTTATTGACAAGACATTGAAGACTTGCTGTCACCAGGTTTGATTTCATTGCCTTTTTCAGCAGGAGACATCACCTCAGAAAGCAGAGGTCAAAACAGAAGGATGGAGAATATAATTCCTTCATGGTTTAAGGCTTCCTTCCATTCCTTTGGGATGGGGAATAGGTTTCACCAATTCAGCATTTTACCTTGTTTTGTTTGTTTTTATGGTGATGCAGGCTTATAAGAATCGGGGCACTCAATGTATTGTAACTCAGATTCTATCTTTAATTCATAGCACTGCTTACCTCCTCATTTAGAACCTTGAATTCATCATTATGGCATCAGACTTTGCACCAGCATTTCATAAGCACTATTTGATCTCAGCAAGATCAAACATGTAAGGGAAGCTAATAGTGCTCAGCTGTTTTCTTGCAAAAAGAGGAATTTTTCCTTCAAGCAAAAGTGTCTAATGGAGCAAGCAGAGGAAGGAAATGCTGTGTCCCTGTGATGAGCAAAGAAAACTCAATACTTTTCCTTCCTGCATGGTTGTGGTTCTGGCTGCATCAGGTCCATCACAGGGTAGTCAAAGATGAAAACCTAAAATTCTCCACTAAAGGGAAAAAGAAGTAAAGCATATCAACTTGTCTACCATATCATATTTATTCTGGATAACTTGTCTCACTACTCTCAATTAAACCCTAGGTTTTTTTTAGATTTTTTTCCCAAACCCCCACAAAATATTTGATATGTCAGTGTTTGAGGAAGGAAGATCTAATAATTTTTCAGCACACACATGAAAATAAAAGACTTGTTTGCTTTTGAAAAAAAAACCACACCAAAACCAACAAACAAGTTCAGTTAAAAAACAGCTCCATGATTTGGAATGTGGCAAGTCACTCGCACAGATTAAATCAGAAATAGCATCTCTGTTAAGGAAAAGGATAAGTCTGTGATTGCAAAAGGTCAAGCTTAGCACTGATATAATTCCTACCTTAACTTCACGCTCAGAATAAATTCCTAAATCTCTCAGCTGGACAAATATCTTCTCAGAAATAGCATTTCTTAATTTTTGTCAATGATTTAAAACTCGTTGCCCTCTTCTACCCTAAAATACACCTGTGTGCAGAAAACATTTGTACTGCTAGCAGGTACTCCAGAGTATCCTTTGGTGTGTGCGTGTGCTATTACATCCCCACCTCCAATTCATCCTCACCTTTGAAAACCCTTTTTTTTCCAAAACATGGTCATGTTACCAAAACCAGTGAGAAGCTGCAAGACTAAATGGCTAAAATGCTTTCAGTTTTCAGAAGGAACTAGATTGACAAACTATACTATGCTATTTAATTATACATTGATTGCCTCCAAACAAAATGTATTAGGTAGCGTTATATTGCTTCCTTCAATAATCTTCAATTTTGTTTGTTTTTTTTTTCTCTCTCTTTCTGTCTCTCTCTTCTCCCCCCCTACCTTTGACCCCATTTTGGTGTGCAGGATCATTTTCTCTTTGATAAGCCCGTGTCCCCTTTGCTAACCTGTGCTGGGATGGCACGTGACTGGCCAGATGCCAGAGGAATCTGGTATGTTGCGTGACATGCAGAAGCTTGTGTCATGTTTTAAAGATTGTGTTACAAATCTCCTTGCTTGTACTAACCTTCCAACCACTCTGTCCCCATACTCATAGCATGTTCACTTTGCTTTTCTTAAAAAAAAAGAAATTGTCTTGCTTAATTAAAACAAAAAAGTCAATCAAAATCCAGTCCTGAACAACAGAAGGGATAATAGCTTTGTATTCAAGAAGCCACCACTAATATCATCTACACATCACAGGATCATAGCTGTGGCTCCTCCTTTGGATTTTGATCTCTGATTTTTCTGTTTCTAGATTAAAGTTAGATTTGGGAAGGAGCCCATAAGTCACCATGGAGTTGGCAGAGCTGAGGTTACACACAGCAGCTCCAGCACCAGGCTGTCAGCTAGGAACCACCAACCACACAGCTGCAGGACACTCTATTCCAAATCCCTGTTCCCCTCCTCACATTAATTCCCAGAGATGAAAGTAATCCTTTATTTCAAGATGAACTTGACCAAAAAAAAAGACATATAGAAGTTGAATTTCCTATTTACTTTAGGTCTGTTTCTGCTTGCACAACACGTTTGATCTATTTTGTGCCTAAATACAACATTTTTTTGTGGAGAGGAAGGGGTAATAGCTCCAAGATCATTGCACATGCCTGCTAGCAGAGGATAGGGACAGCTGTGCAGTGCATAGCACCTGCATCCATCCTGCTACACTTCTAAGCATTACCAGATGCTTTAATTCTGAAAAAATGGGTTAAAAAGTATTCTGAAGAATCACCTAGCCTATCTCCTTGCCCTAGGCAGACTTCCAGAGAGGGTGAGACTTTATATGGAAAAAAAAATCCAACTCTTGTGCAAGCAATGTCTGACACTGGCTTATGTTGATAAGCATAGCCAGTATTTCTGTGATTTCTGCCCAGTGTTGCATTGGCAAATTCCAACAGCAGAAAAAGAAAGAAAAGGAAAAAAAAGAGATGCAGTAAGAGACCAGCTGAAAGCCAGGCTTTTCAGTGAACTTGAACTTTCAAATTTCATGTATTTCAAACCTGGTGATATTCCAATGTTTGTATGAATGTGTCTGATCCCATCAATCACCTTCTATGTGCTGTGGAAAGGCTGTGGTAGAAGACAGGGGAAAAGCCAGGAAAAGTGACCTCAGGTTTGACCCAGCACTTAATAAACCTAATAAAAATATATTCATTAACCTTTAAAATTAAAATTAATAAACCTAATAAACCCAGCACTTAATAAACAACAACTGATCTCTTTGAAGCATGAGTAGCTGCCTTCAGGCATTTTATATCTTGATTGACAAGCCAGCACCACTAACGTGCTATCTGGAACCAAGATCCTGGAAGGAATGGAGCATGTGCCCTAGGAGCACAGGCTGAGAGAGCTGGGTCTCTGCAGCCTGGACAAGAGGAGACTGAGAGGAGAACTCAGCAATGCTTAGAAATATGGGAAGGGTGAGTGTGAGGAGGAGAGAGCCAGGCTCTGCTCAATGGCATCCAATGGTAGCACAAGAGGGAATGGGAGCAAGTTGGACCACAGGAGGTTTAGTATTAACATGAGGAGGAACTTGTTTGCAGTGCAGGTGCCAGAGCACTGGCCCAGGCTGCCCAGGAGCCTGTGGAGTCTCCTTGTCTGGAGCCATTGCAGAGCTGCCTGGACACATTGCTGTGTGAGCTGGTCTAGGTGCTCCTGCTCTGGCAGGGGGGTTGCACTAGATGAGATTTCTAGGGCCCTTCCAACCCCTGACATACTGGGATACTGTGATATGTATCTGCTGTCCTCGGACTCATCACTTGACTGATGTGGCAATCCAGTGCTACCAAGCAATACACAGAGAAACAGAATTTGATTGAGGAGAGGATACAATTAAGCAAGGACATATTGCTTGGCCCCCAGCACTGTGTAAATGTTAGAGATTTTTCCCAGCTTCAGGAGCGATAAAAAAACATCCTTGGTGACAGAGCCTGGCTTCTCCCTTTGCTGCACCTCCCAGGAGAGCTCATAGAATCCTAGCCTGGTTTGGGTTGGAAGGGACCTCTGGAGCTCATCTAGTCCAACCCCCCTGCAGTGGGCAGGGACATCCCCAACTAGAGCAGCTTGCCCAGAGCCCTGGCAAGCCTCACCTGCAATGCCTCCAGGGATGGGAACTCAACCACCTCCCTGGGCAACCTGGCCCAGTGTTCCACCACCCTCGTGGGGAGGAACTTCTTTCTAATGTCCAGTTGAAATCTACTCCTCTCCAATATAAAACCATTGCCCCTTGTCCTTTCACTGCAGGCCTTTGCAAACAGGCCCTCTGCAGCCTGCTTGGAAGTTCCCTTTAGGTCCTGGAAGGTCACTAGTAGTTCCCCTGAAGCCTTCTCTTCTCCAGGCTGAACAATCCCAGCTCCCTCAGCCTGTCCTCAGAGCAGAGGTGTTGCAGCCCCTGAGCATTCTTGTGGCCTCCTCTGCACCTGCTCCAGCAGCTCCATGGCCTTTGTGTGTTGTCCTTTCGTGCTAGAAGACAACACACTTAGCACTTCAGCAGCATGATACGATTAGAAAAACTGCTTTTCTTGCTGTGCCCAAGAAAGCTGTGTAATACCATTGGCATGGGGGATCCAACTGTGAAAGCAGGTCAGATCCATAACTCTAGAGAACAATGTTATTGTGCTGTGCTTAACCTCTACACAGTCCTGAAAGACAACTGAGGATACTGAAAGTTACTTTTCGGGGTTTGTGTCTTGAAATGTACTCTTTCTTTCTTTTTTTTTCCTGTTTTTTTCTCCCCTCTCAACCAGGCATAACCATGAGAAGACATTTCTCATCTGGATTAATGAAGAAGACCACACCAGAGTGATCTCCATGGAGAAGGGTGGCAACATGAAACGGGTGTTTGAAAGATTTTGTCGTGGTTTGAAAGAGGTAGTGTCTCAATAAGTTTACTATTCCTTTTTGTTTATTGTTGGGCTGTCATCCACACTGCTTACTGTGGTTCACACTGACCTGACATCTCTGAGAGCAACAAAATGAAGTAACACTAGTCCACAGAGCAACCCACACTAATGCTGTTAAAGCTGTTAACGCTAGCTGAGTCCTAAGGAAAAAGAAATAAAATGTCTTTGTAGCTTTTTCAGTAAAATCTTAAGCACATGTTGGCTGAAAAAATACCTCTTTTTTTTTTTGCCACTATGTGCCTTCAGGCTCTGGGAAGTCATAATCAAGCATTTGATTTGGATTGCTTGATTTGCTTGAATGAAGAATTTATTTGACCCAGGCTCCTGGTTCTCATCCCTAGTTCTGGGATTGGAATGGATGCTGCTGAGGTGGTGCTCAGGACTCAGGCTTTAGGAACCCTTGTCTCACTGCCACTTTGGGGGGATATGGACTTGGAGTGTGATAAAAATACTAACAACAGATAGCCAGAACTCTGGCATTTTATTCTAGTCTAGCTATTTACAAAGATAAAACAGCCTTCATGAGATGGCCTTGCACTGCTTCTTTCATTCATCTCACCCTGGTAAAAGAGCTTCTCTGACTTTCTAGAGACACTCCTCTCTGAGAAAATACCCAGCAAATGTAGAGCTGATACAGCTGTGCACCCTTTCTCTATGATTTCACAGCACTCAGCCGAAAAAAAGCCAGGCAAGACCAAGTAGAAACAACAGAGAACTACAATCTCTTGACTGTGGAAGCAGAAGTTCAAAGTATCCATTGGGAAGCTGGAGTATGTAGTACCTTTGGGAACACAGAAAAGAAGAAGCACCTAATGGATGCTTCTTTGGCATTGGAGTGGTTAACTGGGATCTGTTAGGTTTCTAAGGTGTAAAGAAAAATGTCCTGAAAAATAATTATCCATCCCAAGAGGCAGAGTTAATTTCCCAATTAGCTTTATTCTAGTAAAGGGAGGGAGTCCACAGGCATAGTCCCTGTGGTCTCTCTTGAGTTTCTGGGGATAGCAGTTTCATTTTATCCCTAACCCCTGGCTGCAGAAGGTCCCTCTCCCTTTCTTCTTTATCTCAGGACACTTGGGAGTGTCCCTCCTTGATTCCTCTTTAACATAAAAAATTAACTCTTGACACATGCCTATAAAGTTATATGACTCTATTTGCACCAAAAGAGGAAATTTCCACGTATGCCTAAGGAATTATTTTGTGCTAAAGCAGGAACTTTTCACACACATAGCTCTATTTTCTACATGTCTGGCCCACCTCAATTCTAAGATAAAAGGCCAAGCTGTTTCAACTAGTTTAGATAATGATGTCTTGGTCCATTCCTCCTTACAGATGGGTGTTCATTATTTTGGTGTTCTCATTATTTTTGCAAGGACACAGATATTTATCTATTCCTTACACAAGGTATATCCATGAGTTTGACCAGTGTATGGAGTAGTGGCCCAGGTGACATGACTTGCAATTGCTGTTCCTAGGTTTACCTCTGCTGCTGTGCCCACCTGGATGTTGGAAATGATGAGACAGCTTTGGGAATGGTGACCAAAGCAAGGTGCCTGAGGCAGGAAATCAAGTCTAGTTTTCCACCATCAATTCTGTTGTCCTCACACAATATAGAAACAATGTTAGGAGAGTCCTTTATTCTGTATCCTTCTGTGAAATGCAACTATTCTTCCACATTTTCAGAGGTCCTGTGAGCTGGTTTATGTCTCTGATTGTCCTCTAGAGGAGAATTGAACTGAATCAGAATTCTCTTTAGATCACACAAGTCCAGGAAGTGTAGATGAGTGAACAAAGTACCATCTTACTCAAAGTCTGATAGAACTTTGTGGTTTTTCTGTGGATAATTATTTCTCTCTCCTTTCTAATCTGGTCAGAGATCTAATGGAAAGAATTACATACAAGCCGTATTGTCTCCTTATAGTGGAACTGTGGCTATTAATACTAGACAGTTAGAATCATAGAATCATAGAATGGCCAGGTTGGAAGGGACCTCAAAGATCATCTAGTTCCAACCCCCCCGCCACAAGCAGGGATGCCAAA
>VWZO01021517.1:45606-73306 GCA_013396975.1 Bucco capensis | reverse complement strand
GGGGGAAAGAGTTCAGCTACTGAGTCCTTAAAGAAACAGTGTCCATGTCCAAACTCAAAAGTTCAAAAGGGAACATGACATACACTCTTTTCTTTTCTTGAATTTTAATCACCCCAGGACAAGCGCTCATCTGACTGTAGAAAGGTGCTGACAGAAATCTCTTGGAGTTCAATGGAGGCAGAGGCAAATTCCTGCATTTAGGAGCTCCATGCAAAGCACAACCTGGGTGCCAGCTTGGTTGAAAGTAGCTTTACAAGGACTGAGGGTCCTGGCAGGCAGCAAGTTCAACATGGGTCAGCCATATGCTCATACCGTGCTGTTTTACGTGAGTGTAGTCAACAGCTTGAGGGACATGACCATTTTCCTCTTATGTCTGGTACTTGTGTGACTTCTGGAGTACCACATCCACTTTTGGTCTTCCTTGATAGAGGAAAGACAGTGACAAACTGCAGCAATTCCTGTACAGAATCAAAAGATAGTCAGAGGGGTTGCAGCATGATGTATGGGTTTGAAGCTGAGAGAGCTGCGTTTGGGTAAGAGAAACCTAAGAGGAGATCTTACTAATGTTCACAGCTGCTGTCTACATCAGAGGATGTAAAGAAGAGAAGCTCAAGACTACTCTAGAAGACAAGCCCAAGACTCTTCTAGAAGACACACAGTAATAGGAAAAGACAAAACAGATACAAGCTGAGACACTGGAAATTCCAGATAGATATTAGAAAAACCTTTTGCACTATGAGGGTAGTGAAACACTAGAACATACCTGGAGATACTCAAAACTCAAGGAACAGGGTTATGAGCAATTTGATCTAAGTTGGACCTACTTTGGGATTGGGATGGGTGGAGTGTGTTGGATCAGATCACCTCCAGACCTCCATCCTCCATAATTCTGTGATCCCATGATTGAATCAATTATGAAAAATGCCTGCAGATGAGCACATAAGCCAGAGAAAAGCCTTGGCCATCCTGTGCTCTGATCAGATGTGGAATTGTATGTCTCTCCACATATGGATGCTCTTGTGTGATCTACTTTCTGCTATGATTATACTATGGCTTTCTCTGTATTGCTTGCTTCCAAATGAGTCTTTCAAAACCAAAATACTCCTCCTCATTTGGATTAACTTGTGAAGGCCTGTTATTTGCCATCTATTTTTTCACTTCTGTGGTCTTTCTCATTCTCCTTGACATTTATACTGTCAGCAAGAGTAACTCAGCTGATAAATAAGAATGATGCATTTTCATTCTTCATTCCACATCACTATTTAATATTTTAAATGAAACTTGGACAATCATGTACCTATTAATTTTATACTGGACACCTTCACTCAGTCCTACTCCATCATTACAGTCCTCAGAGCAATTTGCTGTCTGCTTGAAACACATTTATCTCCAAGTCAAGTGCATCCTGGAGTTGAGGGTGCGGGAAGGTGGTTGTGAGGAGTTTCTCTAAGCCTTCAATGACAACACTGAAAGGCAACAACACTGCAGCTGCACTCTTCCCAGAGTATATGCTCTGGTGAAAGGCTGCAGCAGGAAACAACCAACCTGAGAGGTTATCAACAAAGAAAGAGAATCATAAAGATTATGATACAATAAGAAGGTACTGAAGTTAAAAAACTG
The DNA here is from genome assembly GCA_013396975.1 of Bucco capensis. Classification (NCBI taxonomy): domain Eukaryota; kingdom Metazoa; phylum Chordata; class Aves; order Piciformes; family Bucconidae; genus Bucco; species Bucco capensis. Next base: position 71,686 of record VWZO01021517.1, on the reverse strand, counting down.
GGTTGGTGCACTAACCCAAGACATACGATATTACTTCTCTCTCATATTTGATTTTCCCATGCCACCAATTTTCCACTGCTGAGATCCTTTTCTAGCAATAATATTTTTTCCTGATTGATTCCAGACACTGATTCTCTAAAAATCCTTGAAATGTATTTAATTAAATACTCCAAGAAGAGCTGTACACCATGACTTAAGCACTTTCATCATCTTCTTGACGAACGCATCAGCAACTAGGGATCAGCAAAACTAAACTCTCAGTTCACACTCCATCAAATCCCACCTGTGATCCACCAGTCAGTTCATGCACGGGGAGAACTGGAGTGGAATTTGCCATCAGAGAATATGGGAAAAGCAGGCACTGTACTCTCAGCTCTTCTGGGAAATGGACAATGACTTTGCAAATGGTGTCTCTGTAAAACAGCAAAGACATTCTTCTGTGTTGAAACTGCCATACAAATATTGCTTTAACAATAAAGACCTTGTCCAAATGGCTTGGGGGGGGGGGAAACACCATCGTATTGATGTAATAAAAAGGCACTAATAGCCTTTCCCACTGCCTGCAGACCTGTCCAGGAATCCTAAGGGCTACTAATCCTGTCCAGACACACACACTTACAATTCAGACTTAAAGACAACATATTTAATACTCCAGTGGAACAGAAAGAAAACCAAGCCCCTTCTCATTGTTCTTGCTTACACTGTCCCGCAGCTTTTCTCTACACACATTTCTGTACCCAGTACAGGGACTGATGACCTGCCTGGTGTGAGCTCAATAAGGAGGAAAGAGGATGCTGCAGCTTAACCAAAACCCACACTGAAGCACAACTAGTGAGCAACCTGCATGCACCAGGAGGCACAGCACTGTCTCCACCTGGTGAAAACAAGCTGCTGGACAGATGGACATGCATAGATGGATGTAACTAAATATATGTGTGTGTGTATTGTATTTTCATTTGAGAAGTAAATCAACCCTCACCCACTGTAATACATTGGATTGCCCACTGTAATATACAGAATTAATCCAGCCATGCATGCTACATGTCACACTTCAGGCATGCTACATACGGATTAGCAGGCACTTAGCCCCAGCAAGCATTTCAAAACCTTAGACATGTTGGCAGTTAGGGTCTGGCGACCGGAAGATATCGTGCTGTACGGAAAGTTGCCACAACCTCTGGAATCCGCAGGCCTTGGGCCTGTGCATGAGGGGTAATCATAGCTGGATCTGTACCTGTTAGGCATGGTAAGGTGGAGCCGTGTAAACGGATGGTCCGCCGCAGCTGCTTGGGCTAGTTGTCTTGTACAGTTGTCCTCCCATTCTTGCTTAAACACAATCATTCCCGCTCCGTCAAAAATCAGTCTGCAAGTTTGTTTTATATCAAATGGGAGCATATCATCTCCCCCCAAAACACCATCTATAAGGGTAGAAACCATGGCAGAGTTAAGCCCTTTATCTGCAATCACCTTAACAATCACTTGTATTTCCTTAGGGTTTATTGGTGAGTAAACTCTCTGCCCTCCATCTGTCACCCGGACTGGGAACGCTAACGTGGCTGCTGGTGTCAAGTCGGCACACGTAGTCTGTACTTCTTTCCAGTTTGTAAGGGGAAGCGATTCCCTTTGTGGCTCCTTTGGTTGAGCTCTTCCAGGGGGCCCTTGGGCTAGTGCCCCTACCCCTCCCTCTTTTGTGAAATGTGCATACAGATCGAGTGGCACGTTTGGGTTCCATCTAGCGGGTGCGCTTGTTGACATTTGTTGCTCGATGAAGTCAAGAGAGTGCATCACTTCCATTGACAGGATTTTTTGTTCCCTGGTTCGTTCCCGGGTTTCGGCACCACTTGTTGCGTGGCGACCTGGTTCAGGAACGGCACTTCAACCCACCCTGGGTCGCTAGGTCCGTAAGCTCACAGACACCAACGTGGTGGATGGCAAATGGCATTTATTGTCGCGTGACACAGCTTTATATACCCCGGGTTCTTAACATCATTTCCTTCTGCTCACATCATAACCTAAGCACTATTGGCTATTAAGGCATCATATGTGGGGTTCTAACTTTCCATACAGCACGATATCTTCCGGTCGCCAGACCCTAACTGCCAACAAGACATCATAAACCACAGGCTAATACATTCATAGCATACACATGTCTCAAATGTGACATATGATGCCCAAGGGAACTTACAATGCCCTTGGCCCCACACCTCCTGTTTCTTGTAGCCTTTCTGGCTGGCTGAATCAGCTTTGGTCATGGTTTCTAATCTAACGGCTTGCTGACAGCATGTTGCAGGAACAACGGGGACCTCATGCTGTGGTTGACAGTAATAACATCAACAAATCATTTTTCCCTTTAAAATGAAATCTTGATTCTATCCAGTTTTTTGTTTTTCTAGCCTATTAGCTCTTAAATGGCCTTCATCAATTATTTTTGCCTGCAGTAATTAGTAACTCTAATTTTTCTTAAATCTGCGCTTGTTCGTACTGGCTGCAGTGAGATTTAGAAACAACATCAGCCACTCTTTGGGCACACCTCCCTCTAGTGGACCAAAGCCCTGGAAAATCAGTGGAATACGCCAGTTTCCAGTTTCTTTAGGGAGACAAAACTCTTAAGGATAACTAATAAAGAAAGAAAGGTGCCCAGCTGTCATTGTCACATTAGCTCAAGATTACCAGGAAAGGTAATGTAGATCTAGTGAAATGCTAAAAATACAAGAAACACAAGACTGACTCAAGGGAAAAAAAAATCTTATTGGATTTATAAACATTTCTTTCACTGCTGAGAGTAGGGGCCTCTAATAACATAGTCTTGGAGACTGAGGGATCTGGGCCTGTTTAGCCTGGAAAAGAGGAGACTGAGGGGAGACGTCCTGGCTCTCTAGAACTACCTGAAGGGAGGTTGTAGAGAAGCAGGAATTGGTCTGTTCTCCCTGGTGGAGAGTGATAGGACAAGGGGAAATGGATGGAAATTGTGCCAGGGGAGGTTCAGGTTAGATATTAGGAGGAATTTCTTTGCTGCAAGGGTTGTGAGCCATTGGAACAGGCTGCCCAGGGAGGTGCTTGAGTCCCCATCCCTGGAGGTGTTGAAGAGTTGGCTGGATGTTGTGTTGGGGAGCAGCATTTAGTGGGGTGATAGGGCTAGGAAAAAGGCTGCACTGATGATCTTCAAGGTCTCTTCCAGCTGGAACTGTTCTATGATTCTATACTTTGTGAATTTTGAGGGAGTGGTTTGGAGATAGTAAAATGTGCCACAACTTAAGTTTCAAAAAGCTATCCTTGAGAAATTCCACTGTAAATTTTTCAGGTGAAGGTTTGAATCAGCTTCACTGCTGCACAATGGAGGTAAGAAATATTTTGGTGTCCTGGCATTGCTCTTGGTGAAAGACAAACCCCAGCTGAACCAGACTAACTTTTCTGAATAATATGAGCATTTATACTGGTGTAACTGCAACATCACAGCTCCCCATCTGCAAAATAAGTCTGCTGTAAAACTGTGACTAGTGCTAGTGTCAAAGCAGTGAGAGTGCAGCTGCATGCAGGGAGGAGCCAACACAGACCATGGCCCCAAGGTTAGGACTGTCCCATGAATGGCAGCAGCCATGCAGCCCCCATCAGTGGCAGTGCCTTAGCCTCTGCAATCTCCCTTTCTTTGGTAGCACCCCTGCAACAGCACCTTGTGCTGCAACTTGGGGAGGGCATGGCACTCCTCTACATGCTGGGATACATTAACTCCCTTGGCACTAGCTGCAGTGCCCATTCTTCCATTCCACTTTGACAAACCAACAGGCTGTTGGCAGCAGGGCTGCACAAGGAGAAAGGTACCTGCACAGGGACAGCAGGTCCTGCCACCCCTGATGATTGCCCTCCTCCTCCAGCAGCTCCTCCAGCTGCTCCCTGGGAGGCACAGGTGCCTGNCACAAGGGATTGTCAGACTGTGCCTGGCCATGCAAATCCAGTATAGTGAAAACACCACCGGAACACCGCACTTCGGCGACACAGTTAAGATGGAGAGCAGCACCATGACTCCACTGGCGAGGCCGAGAGTTGCTCCAGGGCTATCGCGGCTGGTGGGATGTCCCTTTCGGGAGGTGCATTCGCTGGCAGACCCACCCTGCCCGGTGGCGGCACCTCCGCCTCACTCCGGAGAGAGGCTGCGGAGATGGCTGCGCCGCGCTGCCCCCTCCCTGCCTCAAGAGGACAGCTCCTGGCGAGCACAAGTGACGCCTGACGCCCGCCCGCTCCGCCCCATCCACGGTCACGGGGCTCTGCGACACTTCCGGTGCGCGGCAGGGACAGTCTCGTGGAAGGACGTAGAGGTGCTACCGCTGCAGCGGGTGAGTGGGTTCTCTGCCGCTGTCGCCGGGTCCCGTCGGCTGCCGAGGAACCTCTCAGGGCGGGCTGCGCCGCGGGGTCTCGGTAAACCGCCGCCGCGGCGACGCCTGGGAGGTAGCGGGTGAGAGTGAGGAAGTGTGAGCGCCAGTGGCCGCGGAGTCGGGGGAGGGATACGACACTGTCTAGGACGGTGTTAGTTTAGAGTCGGTCGTGTCCCGGAGGTAGTCGCCTCGCTGAGGCAAGGGTGAGGCCTCACCTTGAGTACTGTGTCCGGTTCTGGGCCCCTCACTTCAAGAAGGATTTTGAGGTGCTGGAGAGGGTCCAGAGGAGAGCAACGAGACTGGTGAAGGGGCTGGAGGGGAAGCCATATGAGGAAAGGCTGAGGGAACTGGGACTGTTTAGCCTGAGGTGCTGGGGGTGCTGGTGGNCAGGTTGCCCAGGGAGGTGGTTGAGTTCCCATCCCTGGAGGCATTGCAGGTGAGGCTTGCCAGGGCTCTGGGCAAGCTGCTCTAGTTGGGGATGTCCCTGCCCACTGCAGGGGGGCTGCACTAGATGAGCTCCAGAGGTCCCTTCCAACCCAAACCAGTCTAGGATTCTATGGTTCTATAAGAAGAGGAGACTCAGGGGTGACCTTATCACCCTCTACAACTACCTGAAGGGAAGTTGTAGTCAGGTAGGGGTTGGGCTCTTCTCCATGGCAGCTAGTGACAGGACAAGAGGCCATGGCTTGAAACTGCAGCAGGGGAGGCTTAGACTGGACATTAGGAAGCACTTCCTCACGCAGAGGGTGATTGGGCTCTGGAATAAGCTGCCCAGGGAGGTGATGGAGTCACTGTCCCTGGAGGTGTTTAAGAGAAGATTGGATGTGGCACTGAGTGGCATGGTTTAGATGTTGCGGTGTATTGGGTCATAGGCTGCACTTGATGATCCTGGGGGTCTTTTCCAGCCTTGGTGATTCTGTGAAGGGAGGCTCTGTTCTGCTCTTCGCTGGGTGTGGGCCCCTGTATATAATTGTGTGCCCCTGTTTATTAGGAGCTGCCCTGGCTGCTGCCGGGCCCTGCCATGACCCGATGGGCTCGGCGAAATGGCCCTCCTGGCGAAAAGGTGCTGGCTGCAACCCCCTGGGAGGAGATGGTGAGTGCTCCCCAGGGGCAGGAGGGCCGCTCAGGCCTTCTCTCCCTGAAGAAGGAGCAAGAGAAAAGGAAGAAAAAAAAGAAAAAGGACTATGTGAATGAAGACGTTAACGGCTTTGCAGCGTACCTAAAGCAGAACTCACAGGGTGGCCATGTGGGCGAAGCAGGCAGCACTGAGCTGGACAAGCAGGTAGCGATAGCCTTGAAGAAGGACAAGCGCCGGGAGGGTAGAAGGCTGAAGAGGAAAGAAATGAAGAAAAATGCCATGGTGAGTGTTACCTTGAGTTGTGCATGTTTGCTGATCTGTGGCAGGCTTGTTAAAAGCTTGAGAAAAGCTCTATGTGGGAAACAGATTCCTTAAGCTTTGCTGGTCCTGCTAGGAGGTGGTTCAGCGAGGAAGGTGAGTGCCTTGCCTGCTGGAAGCACAGGGTGTGTTAAGTGACATTTCAAGTTAATAAAGTGAACTTAAGTATCTCAGTTTTGAAACCAAGAATGAATATTAGTCTATGTCTTAGCCTTTAGCATGAGGTTTCTAGTTCAGAGCTGTTCTTGTACTCTGTGATGAATTCCCAGCCTCTCTTGTCTCCTGCGTGAAACTAATACAGTGCATTTCTGTATGTAATTCATAAGTACAATGCTCCTGCTGCTTTGAAGCCTCATTCTGCATTGTCTTCTGCTTGAGAACTGGAATAAGATCCGCAGCAGACTCTAATGAAGGTGTGTGACAGCACAAACTTACCCGTTCAACATAAACTCAGACTGAATGAAATCTAGGAATGTGCTAAAAAGAGAATTACTACATAGTAATCTGAGATGTCTAAGTTCTTTGTGAGTAAATTACAGGACTGGTGCAACATTGGTTATATTTACTTAAGCACTTAGTGCAGTAGTACTTAAAAAGCTTGGAGAATTGTGCTATAGTAAAAATCATATAGTAAAAATCAAGTATCATCATTCATCCACGGAATTCAGTTGTCAATGAATACCCTGTAGAGTGTGTTGTTGGCAAAAGGAGAAATGTACCCACAATAACATGGTTTAATGGCACAGACCACTGACAGTTATTTTGTTACAGGGTACAGCGTCTCTATTTGTCTAGTGATTTTTCCCTGAGGAGAAAATCCCTTCAAAATCTAGAAGGCCTTATTAGACTGGGCTTCTCAGGCCTTGAGTACAAGTCACAGAATCTGATCTTATTTGTGTTAGAGTAACATCAAATTTCAGCACCAGATATACACATCTGGTAGCATCTGGAAGGTTTCAGCCAAGAGAAATGATCTAGTAAAAGTCTACTGTCTAGAGACGATAATCAGTTGATAGGAGTAAGTTAGTTCTTTAGTAATGTCACCTCTAAGTTTTGCTGTGTTTTGCTCTTGGAAATGTCTCAAAATATGTGTGACTTTTGTTTTCAAAGATATGTTTCCACTGTAGAGAACCTGGCCATGGTGTTGCTGATTGCCCTGCAGTACTTGAAAGTCAGGATATGGGTACAGGAATCTGTTACCGGTGTGGATCCACAGAACATGACATCAGCAAATGCAAAGCAAAAATAGATCCAGCAGCTGGTATGTCTCAGAAATTTGTATTAGGTCTGAGTTGCTTTGGGCTGAGTTTTCCAGCTACTGAAGTAGAAGCTTTGTGTTTTAGTAATACAACTGTTCTGAGGAGATAAGTTTACATGTTTAAAGGAATACAGAATTACAACAGTGAACCAAACAGTGTGAGAGACAGTATAGCATTTATAATGTAATAGTATAATAAAATACTGTCATTTTAGTGTGTTCATAGTTGCCTGTGACTTTAAAAGTTTTTAATGTGGATCATAAACTATGTGGGATCTTGCAGGGCCATTTCCATATGCAAAATGTTTCATCTGTGGTGAGATGGGGCATCTGTCAAGGTCATGTCCAGATAATCCCAAAGGCTTGTATGCTGAAGGTGAGTATACTCATTTACTACAAGCAAATGACATTTTCCATACTTAGCAGATACAGAACAAGGTAACACTGCAAGTGAATGAAGATCTGACTAAAGGGAATTTACAAGCATCTTTTACTCTTGTTAAAAGCGGATTGATTCTGAGGAATTGATTGTTAATATTGATTACCTCAGGATTTCTGGTTTATTTGTATTTCTGTTTGAGGTTTTTTGTTTGTTTGTTTTTCTCCAGATGAGTAAGAAATCCTCTCTTAACAGGTGGTGGCTGCCAACTTTGTGGCTCTGTGGAGCACTTCAAGAAAGACTGTCCTGAAAAACAGAATGCAGGTGAGATGCTGGGGAGTGTACAGATTGGAGGCAAGTTTTCAAGTCATTCCAGACAGGAGAGAAGGAGGAGCTAGGAGATCTGTCCAGCTGGATTCACCAGCTAATAAGCTGCTTACTTACATGTTGTTCAGTTATCCATATGGATGAACAAATTATCTTGTATACAGAAGAAAAGTGTGTGAAGAAAGTAAAAGCATCAAACAAGGGTTTGAAGACTGATTCTGTTACTGGAGTGGAGACAGACTTGTGCATTTTTCTACTTTGCATGGTTTATAGAACTTCAGGGTTAAATTCCACTCCAGTGGAATTTATGAAGGCAATAGAGGCCTAACTTTAGCTGCTTTCTGTATCTGATCTTATATATGTGATATTATTGTATCTCAGACCCTACGTAACATTTTAGATGTACGCTGCTTTGCTAGTCTAGAACAAGAGAGATTGATGCTTAAGCAGTAAGACAGAACTTTCTGATATGAAAAGACTTTTATGTTTGGAAGCAAAAGGAAGTCTAGAGGTAGTGTGGGCCCTTAGAGGAATGAAATGGGTGCACTGGTGACTGAGGATGCAGAGAAGGTGAATTACTCAATGCCACCTTCACCTCGGTCTTTACTGCTAATGCCAAAAGCCTGTAATGTGGCCTTTGTTGGATTTTTGCACTCCACGTTTATGGCACACTAACTTTGTGTTGTTAATGCTTTTTGTAAATCAAAAACTTGCACAGATGCAGTAGAAGAAAGATATTTATAGGGAGTGGCATCACTCAAAGCTGGACCAGCTGTTCCCAGGAAACCACAGTCTCCCATTGTTAGTGCAGCCCATTGCAGGTCTTCCTGCTTTGTGGCTGTAGGGCTACAGAAATGGATTTTTTTCTGCCCCCCCTTTTTTTTTTGAGAAGTTTTATGTCCATAATGAAGACTGACAACAGCTGTTTAATTTCCCAAGGGAAATCTTAAGTCTTTATACTGAGGTTTTAAAATGGTTAAAAAGAGTTGAATTAGTTGAAACTGTGATAGCATTGGTAAGAATTGTAAATCAGTTTGCACCATGCAAAGTACTTTCAGACTACAGGAAAACAGATTGTTGGTGACAAAAAGCTTCAGGCACTACAGCTTATAAATTTGTCAGGTGGTGTTACTTGTCCTGCTTTAATATATAGAAGGTAATCCAAGTGAACAGTGATTTATCTGTGTGAAATTCTTTGTATGATTTTGTTTGCTACCAATTGGTTAACAGTGTTTTCTCTAGGAAAGGAGTCTGGATTGGTCTAGCTAGCATTTAAAAAGCAGAAGTATGATGTTGAGTTGAGAAATGTAGATTTTGCTCTGTTCTGCCTCCTCAGGCTTAGTTTTTTTCACCTGTGCAACCGAGAAGTTCCTTCTTTTATGCCTGGAGATGCCAGATAGGAAGAAACACATAGTAGTGATTCCTGAACTTGACAATCCATGTGGAGTAAGAAAGGGTGTTTACAAAACACAATTTTAAATTAAAAACCCAAAAAGGTTGCTTGAGGAGAGTTGGCTTCAGAGCTAGAATAAACAAACAGATCTTTGGTGAATTAATGAAAGGCCCTTGTGAGCCAAATCTTCCTCAAATGTGAGCAAGGTCTAATTTACCATTGATATAATGATGCTGCTTAGTCTTTCCATAATGTTTTGTCTCCCACTCTGCAGATCAGGTTACAGTTGGACGATGGGCCACTGGAATGAGTGCAGATTATGAAGAAATCACACAAACACCAAGGCTGCAAAAAACAAAAGTCAAAGGACCCAAAGTTGTTACTTTTTGAAGGCCACTGGGCTCTAAGCAATGGTTAGCAGTGCAGAACAGTGACTATGCAGAGTGAATTGCTGGTTTCAGAAGATCCACTAGACTGCTGCTGCTGCTCTATTTTTTCCTCCCCTCATCTTTCCAGTTTGCCTCCCAGACTCACCTAGCTTACTGAAAAGCTGAGAACAGCAGGAATACAGCAAATTGTTTCTTTGTTAGCTGTCTCTGCTGAAATGCAGCATTCCCCTTGTTCCACATTCCCTGTTGCTGACAGCTCTCTGAAGAGGGGAATTGACTTTTTGTTGTAGCAAGGATCTGGCTGCAGTAAGGAAACAGGGCACGTGCATTTTATCACAGGGTTTATGACCACAGCATTTCATTTGTCAGTGTTGTTAGGTTCTGATTACTGCTTTTACTTGCCAGAGACAAACACAATCATGCTGCTCTTGCTAAGAGTGTTTCTCTATTTCTATGAAAGGCATTGTGGGTATTTCCTGAAGAGTCTTAGAATCATAGAGTTGTTCAGTTTGGAAAAGACCTTTGGGATCATTGAGTCCAACCATTAACCCTGCTCTACAAGTTCATGCCTAAACCATATCCCCCAACACCACATCAAAACAAAAACAAATACAGGAATTTAATTGGTGATGGGTAATTTTATTGTGTATATTTTATATTTGCTCATGTTAATTATGTTCAGTAAAATGCTGCTGAAGAATACAGTAGTTAGAGCTGTTATTTTAGGCTTCCTGGTTCTGCTCTGCATACAAAGGCGTATTAAATTGGGTAAGATAGGGTATGTATCATCATTTTATGATAATCAGAGCACAAGTTTAAATAGAGAAGAAGAGTGGATGTGGATGAAATCAAGGATTAATTACAGACTCTTACAAAGTGGTATCACTTTCATGTGGGCATTTTGCAGCAGTCATTTATCCCAGGTTAAAAAGCGTTTGCCTATCTATTACATGAATAAGTGTATTGTTTAGAAAGCATCTTCTTTCTAGATCATCCTTGTCTTTGAAGCTTCTTGATGTTGTAACATACAGAAACCCATGGGAACCTGAAGTGGTACACTGTGAGTTTCCTAGCAGTACCAAAACTCTCCACCTCAAAGGGGTTGGTGTAGGTAGTGTGGTGTGCAAGATGTGATTTCCAAGCACAGCCTTCCAAGGAGATGGCTACGGTGGGTCTGTGGCTCTGAGTAAAGAGATGGTTACCTGGTTGTGCTGCTGCAGGCTGAAGCAGAAGCATTCCTGACAGACAGGTAAGTTGCTTGATGTATGTCCTGGTTTGACCAGAAGCTNGGGGGGAAGAGTTCAGCTACTGAGTCTTTCTTCTTTTAAAGAAACAGTGTCCATATCCAAACTCAAAAGTTCAAAAGGGAACATGACATACACTCTTAAATTTTAATCACTCCAGGTCAATGTATGACAGGGAAGTTGGAGGAAAAGAAAATTCACTGTTCCCTTCCTGCAGCTGATCACTGTCACTTCTGCTTGGTGAAAGGGCTGTTAAAAACCAGGATGGCCAAGAAAACAAAATCTCACAAGCAGCAGTGGGGTTAAGCTTTGTTCTCAGAATGGTGGAGGACAAGCAGGGCATGCAGATCATTTCACAAAGGTATGTGTAGTTGAAGAAAGCTGTTTGAAAAGCAGCTCTGAAAGGTGCTGTGTCTAAAGATGTATTGTACCCACAAAGAAATGTAAAAGTTAGCCAAATGGAGTTCAAGCAAAATTTGTGTACCAGAAATCTGAATCTCCTTGTCTTAAAAGATACACAGAACTTGATAAAATAAACCCCTTGGTCTGTGTCAAAAAGATACTCTTTCCCTACAACCCCTGAAGATGTGTGGTGGTTGCACCTCTGTAGTACTTCACGTGACAATGGCCAAGGTGTCAGTGTTGCGGGCAGCAGGCAGAACCTTGCATCTAGGCCTGAGCTTGGCAGAATCCTAGTGTTACAAAAATGCCAAATAATGTTCTCTGGATAGCCCTTGCAGTTCTCCCACAGCTGGACTCAATGTCTAAGTGTCTCTAAAGGCAAGTTACAAACTGTGCTGCATAGAAAGCCACACAACAGCTACGAAATACTTGGTGCAGGCAACAGTTGGCCACTTTCTCCCTGATCTGTCATATAGAATCAGAATCCTAGAACAGTTAGAGCTGGAAGAGACCTTGAAGATCATCAGCGCAGCCTTTGTCCTAGCCCTATCACCCCACTAAATGCTGCTCCCCAACACAACATCCAGCCATCTCTTAAACACCTCCAGGGATGGGGACTCAAGCACCTCCCTGGGCAGCCTGTGCCAATGGCTCACAACCCTGGCAGCAAAGAAATTCCTCCTAATATCTAACCTGAACCTCCCCTGGCACAGTTTCCATCCATTTCGCCTTGTCCTGTCACTCTCTACCAGGGAGAACGGAGCAGTCCCTGCCTCTCTACAACCTCCCTTCAGGTAGTTCTAGAGAGCCAGGAGGTCTCCCCTCAGTCTCCTCTTTTCCAGGCTAAACAGGCCCAGATCCCTCAGTCTTTCCTCCTCAGGCTTATGTTCTAAGCCCTTTAGCAGCTTGGGAGCCTCTGTCCCCTCTCCAGCACCTCCATGTCCCTCTTGGAGTGAGGAGCCAAAACTGGATGCAGAATATGCATGTATTCAGAGGTGAACATTAGGTGTCTCTGTTCACTAAACATTGGGACCATAGAGACTTACTGCCACTCCAGAGCTCATCTGCCATCATCTGCAGACAGCAAGTGTGGGACAGGACGTGGAGAGCTGAGCTCATGGGCCATGAAGAGGCATGGACTCTTCCATTACCAGCTGAGCCAGGAGGAGGCAAGCAGGCCCTCAGAGGTCTTCGTGCGCTGCAGGGAGCTTCCCTGAGGCTGCTGTGCTCACTCCCTAGGCTGAGGTATTGCACATTACCCATATGATAAAAATGATCAGGATCTGTGTTTATTGTCTCACTGACAGGCAAAGAGCAGGACCTGCTTTCCTTTTTTTATTACTGGTGCAAGGATATCCCCGTGTTGTATGGCAAACAGTAGCCAGCTTTTGCTAGAGGTAGAAGAGAGCGGCTGATCTCACTAGCTCTTTGGTTCAAGCATGTACCCAAGCTAAACCTGGCCTCTTGAGGCCAGGGGACTCACAGGCTAGTGAGGGCTTCCAGGACCCCACTTGTGTTTCTTCTGCAGCACATGGTAGACATGCTATGTGCAAAATGTGCAGGCATGCTGAAACCTATGTTAGTTTGGTTAAACTGAAGATGTGTTGAAGTGGGAACTGNGGCCACGCTCCTCTTCATGCATCCTAGGATGCCATTGGCCTCTTGGCCACAAGGGCACATTGCTGCCTCATGGGCATCCTCCTAGCCACCAGCACTCCTAGAGTTTTTCCCCAGGGCTCTTCTCCAACACATCAGTTCCCAGTCTGGACTGATCCATGGGCTTGTTCTTTCCCACATGCAGTACTTTACATTTGCCCTTGTTAAATGTCATTCAGTTTCTCCCTGCCCATGCCTCTAGCCTGTCCAGGTCAGCAGAGCAGACACCAGACTCCCTAGAACTCTTGCTCTGTCAATTATGAGACGGCAGTAAGACCAAGTAGCCCTGTTAGAGTTTGCATGCTTCGATTCTCTTAACACACTTGGGAGTTCATGTTATGACCTAACTGCTGCTGATCCTACTCATTTTTCTGAACAAGGCTCTTCTGAGCAAAAATAAGAGCTGAAAACAAAGTAGACACAGCACAATAAGAATTTGTGAAGCTAGTCTCCCTTTTCATGTGCGAGAGTAGATCCAAGAGTCTCACTGTTCTGTATTTATTCAGCACTAGGCCTAATCTTAATGTGATAGAAAATGCTTGTTCTAGATACTCTCAGGCCAAAGCCCAATATTGTCTATATGATCCAAAGTAACTAAACTGTAGAGTAATGATCAATGCACATGCAGGAATTTGAACCGCTACTGCTCAATAATCTTTAGAGGTCTCTTCAGAAATCTGCTTTTAACTTCAGTACTTGCAACCTTTCAGTTAGCTCCAAGAACTTCTTTATACATTCCAAAGCAGTGTCTTCAATGTATTTTGATGAGCCAGTATGATTTGCAGCTAGGGCAGGCATAACACCTGCTGTCCCTTCCAACCATTCTGGGTTTCACCAGTTTTACAGTGAAGTAGTAAGTTAGCATCCATAGGGTTTACTCTAGAAACTGAGGTTTCTCAGAGATCTGGAACAAGACTTTCATTTGGGCACATGACAAATGCAGAAAGAGATGCATTCAACTGTAACTGTCAAAACATCTGGATGTTTTCCCTGGATATTAGGATAGCTTCTGAATCATTTTCTACAGATGAGGCAACCAGACTACTAATCAGAACTTGCAATAGCCAAGGAGAAATAAACCACGGTGAACGTGACTATTTTTATCTGGGTACACCACACTGGGCAAGGTGAGGGTGGGATCTGCTACTGTCATGACTTGCTTGGAAACTTACTCACCAAAGTTATTGTCAACATCATTTGAGACACTGAACTTCAATCTCTTGCACAACCCCTTCTCCATAGAGCCCTTTTCTGCCCTTCTCTCCTTCTTCACAGTCGTGACCATCTGCTGTTTTCCTGACTGTTCTTGTCCCTTCTCCACATGCCATGTGCTTTCTTTCACTTCTTCTGCTTGGCATTGACTGAATTTCTCTCTCTGCAAATTGCCCTTCCTCAGATCTTGCAGAATTACAGCAAATGTCACTGGGAAGGGGACAGTGCAGACCTGAACTTCAAAACAGGGGGGAAAAGAAAATAAACAAACCACCACGCCAGTCCCTAAAATCAGCAGGAGTTAAGAAAAGTCTTCTTCTGGCACCCCATCCCTGGTGGTACTCACCAGCCCTTTGTCCTCCCTAATGCCAGCCACCACTCTCCCACAACCTTATACTGCTGGGAAGTCACCTTCTGCTCCCTGTAAATGACCACTCTCATGGCTAAACTTTACACCAGTCTTCTTCAGCCTGGAAACGTGCTTCTGCTTTCTCTTGCTACTAATCTCCAGTCTTCCTTCTGCCAGGAAATTAGTTTTTGCTCTCCCACGCTGCTTCACTAATAAAGCTGTTCATTCTGTCCCTCCCTCTCAAATGCTTGCACTTTTGGGATACCTCTTGCAGTTCCCAGCACTGCTGCTAGCATTCCCTGGCTGCTCAGCTGGAGATGCTCAGCTCCACTGGGATAGTGATGTGTACATGGCAGCAGATGGCAAAGTTCAGAATGCTGGGCACGGGAGAGGGAAGGTGTAACTTGACTAGCAGGTCCTTACTAAAGGCTCCAGTGCTACAGGGGGTTGGGACTTTTGGAAGAAGCAGAAAAGGTATTGACTGGCAATCAATCTCTGTGGAAAAAGGAAAGTGTGGTGCTCCAGCAGCCTGAGGACTGAACCTCAGGATGTTTGGGCATTGGATGCTCTCACCAAGAAACTGAGCGAGGCACTTCACGTGGATTTGTGTGACCTGTGAGGAGCAGCCTGGGCTGTCACTGGGATCCTGGAGGTCAAGTTGGAGAGGGCTCTGAGCAGCCTGCTCTAGTTGAAGATGAAAGAATCATGAAATCATTGACTGGTTTGGGTTGGCAGAGTCTTTAAAGAGTCTGCTGCCATCAGCCAGGGCATCTTCAACTAGAACAGGTTGCTTGGAGACCCAGACAACCTGGCATGAAATGGTTCTATGCATGGGGTATCTGCCACCTCTCTGGGCAACCTGGGCTGCGGTCTCACCACAGAATCATAGAACAGTTCCAGCTGAAAGAGACCTTGAAGATCATCAGTGCAGCCTTTGTCCTAGCCCTATCACCCCCACTAAATGCTGCTCCCCAACACAACATCTACCTGTCTCTTAAACACCTGCAGGGATGGGGACTCCAGCACCTCCCTGGGCAGCCTGTTCCAATGGCTCACAACCCTTGCAGCAAAGAAATTCCTCCTAATGTCCAGCCTGAACCTCCCCTAGCACAATTTCCATCCATTTCCCCTTGTCCTATCACTCTCAACCAGGGAGATCAGAGCAGTCCCTGCCTCTCTACAACCTCCCTTCAGGTAGTTCTAGAGAGCCAGGAGGTCTCCCCTCAGTCTCCTCTTTTCCAGACTAAACCAATGTGTCCCTGCTCATTGCAGGCTGGTTGGACAAGATGACCTTGAAAGGTTTCTTCCAGTCCAAACCATTCTGTGATCCTAAGCAGCTGCAAAAAATACTTCCAACTTAACTGCAAAATCACAGAATCATTAAGGTTGGAACCACGAGGGTGGTGCAACACTGGCCCAGGTTGCCCAGGGAGGTGGTTGAGTTGCCATCCCTGGAGGCATTGCAGGTGAGGCTTGCCAGGGCTCTGGGCAAGCTNGGACTGAACCTCAGGATGTTTGGGCATTGGATGCTCTCACCAAGAAACTGAGCGAGGCACTTCACGTGGATTTGTGTGACCTGTGAGGAGCAGCCTGGGCTGTCACTGGGATCCTGGAGGTCAAGTTGGAGAGGGCTCTGAGCAGCCTGCTCTAGTTGAAGATGAAAGAATCATGAAATCATTGACTGGTTTGGGTTGGCAGAGTCTTTAAAGAGTCTGCTGCCATCAGCCAGGGCATCTTCAACTAGAACAGGTTGCTTGGAGACCCAGACAACCTGGCATGAAATGGTTCTATGCATGGGGTATCTGCCACCTCTCTGGGCAACCTGGGCTGCGGTCTCACCACAGAATCATAGAACAGTTCCAGCTGAAAGAGACCTTGAAGATCATCAGTGCAGCCTTTGTCCTAGCCCTATCACCCCCACTAAATGCTGCTCCCCAACACAACATCTACCTGTCTCTTAAACACCTGCAGGGATGGGGACTCCAGCACCTCCCTGGGCAGCCTGTTCCAATGGCTCACAACCCTTGCAGCAAAGAAATTCCTCCTAATGTCCAGCCTGAACCTCCCCTAGCACAATTTCCATCCATTTCCCCTTGTCCTATCACTCTCAACCAGGGAGATCAGAGCAGTCCCTGCCTCTCTACAACCTCCCTTCAGGTAGTTCTAGAGAGCCAGGAGGTCTCCCCTCAGTCTCCTCTTTTCCAGACTAAACCAATGTGTCCCTGCTCATTGCAGGCTGGTTGGACAAGATGACCTTGAAAGGTTTCTTCCAGTCCAAACCATTCTGTGATCCTAAGCAGCTGCAAAAAATACTTCCAACTTAACTGCAAAATCACAGAATCATTAAGGTTGGAACCACGAGGGTGGTGCAACACTGGCCCAGGTTGCCCAGGGAGGTGGTTGAGTTGCCATCCCTGGAGGCATTGCAGGTGAGGCTTGCCAGGGCTCTGGGCAAGCTGCTCTAGTTGGGGATGTCCCTGGCCACTGCAGGGGGGTTGCACTAGATGAGCTCCAGAGCTCCCTTCCAACCCAAACCAGGCTAGGATTCTAGGATTCTACCACTACCATGTCACTAAAGCATGGCCCAGTGTGCTTGGGTAAATAATCACAAGACTGACTAGAGAAGATTTTTTTTAATTTGTAACAAAATGTCACATATTCAAACTAAATCCATATACATTTAGTCAGGATAGCGTAAAAGAAAATGATAAAGGAGTTTTAGCACATGCCTGGTAAGATAGTTTTTCTTTCTTCTAAAAGATGTTTTTTCCAATGGAATATGCCAAGATGTGTATTTGCAAAAGGATGTTTAGAGATCGTGTTGGAAACATTATCAGTGCAGGCAACTTTCTTGGGTAGCCTCAGTGCAGGAATCCTTCTTGGTTAGTCTCTGTAATGCTTAGTGCTAGCTTGGCACAAGCATATGCATATATTGCTCTGCCCAGAACTACACAGTGCAACCCATTCTTTAAAACATTGTCTTCTAACAATGGATTCTGAAAATTAGTTCTAACAAAGGACTTGGACACCAAAACTCCACTTAAACCTAAGTCTGAAATCATAATCCCAAACTCTCTAAGATGTGCCCAAGGGCACCTAAATTTTCCATCAGCCTACTTCTTTGATCCCAGTGTTTGGGAGTTTCTGGGAGCAGAGGAAGCTTCCTCCTCAGACATTTATTTCTTACAAAGCCCCTTGCTTAAATAATTTGTTTTTCAGATGGTTCCTGATTCTTGCTTTATGCTACAGTATAATGGATTTATTATGTACCTTAGCGATTTTTCATTAATTCCATACAAATTCATTCATAAATAACACCCTCAGTATTGCTCTAATTCCTGACTATCCATGATGGGTATGGTCATGAAACCTCCAATAAAACCACATTGTTCACAGCAACTCACCAAACACCATGATCTACTTTCAGTTGGGTTTCAGACTGCTGGAGTGTCCATTTTAAAAGCAGCTTTAAGAGAACTCTATTTCTACAGAAAATCAACATCTAGAATAAAAATCAGAGTTTATAGTAAGAATTCCACTAAGAACTGGAACTGATCAGATGGTCTGTGCCTGCCAGAACAGCACATCTGCACCTGATACAGGCAGCTTAGAGGATGCTTGGTAAAACAGAAAGCTGTTTTAATGTCTGAAGAGCAGTATGTTTTAGTCTGTCAATAAATAATACAGATTTTTTTTTACAATACCTGGCTTCTCTGTATAAAACCTGTGGGTACCACTGGCTAAAATACACAATAGCAAAATATTTCTCTTGGTTGGATATAAAGTGTTTGTGTTTCCACTCAGCCTACTTTGAAATGTCTGGAAAACATTTACAGCAAGTTAAAAATAGCATTTGGATATTGGTTATACCTCACTTATTGGCAACAAGGGAACTTCTAGCAAAAAAACCTGGCAATGCTGTCCAAGTGCTCAAAGTTTGGGACTACATGCAAACGTTCACACAGCTTTCCTATCCGTTTTGGACAGGAAGTCAGCTGGAGGCATGGAATTGCTAGAGGTGAGGATGGAGCAGGATGCTGACAGAAGCACATGCTGTGGCCAGGGATGCTGTTGGGCATCCAGGCAAGCTGGAGTTCAGCTTACTACTCACTTTGCTTCATGACTTCCTGCTTTGAAAATCTCCCAACTTTTATTGGTATTGATTCAGTTAATTTGGTCGTCACATTTTTGATTTCTACTATAAAGACAGGGAATTAGCTTTTTTCCTCATTGCTAGATGTATCACTTTCCTATTCACTTTTCTGTTTAAATTTCAGTTTTCTTTAGTGAGCCTTGAAGAAGAAATGTAGCACTCATCTCATCTTTGAAAGAACTTTAGGATCTCTGGATGAAAAGTGAAAAAAAAAAAACTAAAGCAATCATTCTTACATAAAATTAACCTCAGAATTTGGAGCCTGCATCAACCTGCCAAGCCTCAAGTTTATATGTATATATATATATATATATATATATACTTATTGATCTATAAATAGGTATTTAAGCACTCTCTCAACCTCTGCAGAATACCAACAGAAAGAACAAAAGATATCCCCATGACTCNAACCCTTGCAGCAAAGAAATTCCTCCTAATGTCTAGCCTGAACCTCTCCTGGGGCAATTTCCATCCATTTCCCCTTGTCCTAGCACTCTCCACTAGGGAGAACAGAGCAGTCCCTGGCTCTCTACAACCTCCCTTCAGGTAGTTCTAGAGAGCCAGGAGGTCTCCCCTCAGTCTCCTCTTTTCCAGGCTAAACAGGACCAGATCCCTCAGTCTTTCCTCCTCAGGCTAAGCCCTTTAGCCTCTGTCCCCTCTCCAGCACCAATAATAGCCTCTAATAGCATCTGCAAGGGTTGTCCTAGTCCTAATACTAAAGATTTATCTGTTACAGTTGAGAAAGAATCCACACAGTCAAAGATAATNTTGTCCTAGTCCTAATATTCAAGATTTATCTGTTGCAGGTGAGAATCCACACAGTCAAAGATAATGAGGTTTGTCACACAGTGTAGCTGAGGAGCACATGGTGAAAATCCAATTTAAACTGAGTTCCCCCTAGGGAGGGTCAAGCTCAAAGTGCCATCCCAAAAGCTGACTTTCCTCATAGGACTGGTGTACCCTGTGTGAGGGTCACCTCCCTCCACCAGCAGCACATCAGACATTTATGCTGTCAGATGCCAGGGGGGACCCTCTTTTCCCTAAGTAGTCTGAGATGTCAGCATCTTTTCCCTAAGTAGTCTGAATGCCAGTGGTTTTTCTCCCAGAAAACCTGTGAAAGCCTGCTGACTGCCTTCCCTTTCCTCCCAGCCCCACCTGGATCTGCTCTGAGAGGACTTCATTCCCCTGACCTTTCTCCTCACAGTGACAAATTACAAGGTGACCACACTGACAAAGGTGTTTTACAGGTTATTAAAACAGCTTTTCCTCTCCCTTTTACTGGGAGGAAGTGTTATTTCAATTTTCAGATATTTGGGAGGCACTGGAGAGGAGAGTGATGCATAGGCACTGCTCTGGAATTAGAACATCTGCTCAAATGACTGTAAGGGTCTCACTAAAAGGACCTCCAGACATACCTTGAAGTAGAAAATGAGAAGTAACTAAGAGGCTTATTAAGCCTACCCTTTATTTTGCAAACCAGTAGACACTGCAGTAGATTTTTGCATTCTGAGACACTGAAAGAACTTGTGAGTTAGCTCCTCAGCTTCCCTTTGCTGCTACGATGCTCTTGTTCTATTGTACACAGATTGACAAAAATACCCTGTGCTCAGCATATGCAAGTGAAAATAACCATGAAAAGCAAGAAAGAAATCAGAAGAGGGAACAGGCAGTCACGACACACTATGTTAAATCCCCATGGGTGTGAAACCCCTTGTGCCTAAAAGAAATCTTCATGATTCTCAGTGCTGTAAGGGAAAAAGTGTGGCTTAAGGGAGAGACAGTCATAAGCACATGAGAGCATGGCACGCAGTGCTCCAGGGCAGATCAGCATCTGCTGTTACTCTCAGCATGGTTTTCACACACTCTATCATTCCAGTCTGATGTTTCCCCACTGAGATGCACTTTGCCTGAGTTCACTCTCGTTACATCACTGCGCAGTGGCACTTCTGAGCGTGGACATAGTTCCTGTACTGAGCCAGCTGCTTCAGGTAGAGATCTGAAGGCCATCTGTGCATCTCCACAAAGCTGCGCTCCTCCGCTGAAGAAAGCAACAAAGGGAGGAAATGTCATATCCAAACCCAGGCAACAAGTGCACAGACTGCAAAACAGTAAGGATACACAGGGAGCTAGAAAAGTAAAGATGAGTGCTCTTTGTTTGGCTTAGATCTACAGACCTAAGAATACATAATACAAACCTAAAACTGCATATTTATATGTGTATCTATATAGTACAGAAATAAGACTATACATATATTTACATATAGTACGTACATAAGAGTTACTCCACAATGTTCCCCTGCTATACTAAATATACTAAATAAAATAAAATAAAAATAAAATAAAATACAATAGTAAATAATATCCTAAAGATTAATATTCTTCATCCTTAGAAGATAACCAGTGACTTTCCAGGACCTAAAGGGAACTTCCAAGCAGGCTGCAGAGGGCCTGTTTGCAAAGGCCTGCAGTGAAAGGACAAGGGGCAATGGTTTGAAATTGGAGAGGAGTAGATTTCAACTGGACATTAGAAAGAAGTTCCTCACCATAAGGGTGGTGGAACACTGGCCCAGGTTGCCCAGGGAGGTGGTTGAGTTGCCATCCCTGGAGGCATTGCAGGTGAGGCTTGCCAGGGCTCTGGGCAAGCTGCTCTAGTTGGGGATGTCCCTGGCCACTGCAGGGGGGTTGCACTAGATGAGCTCCAGAGCTCCCTTCCAACCCTAACCAATCCAGGATTCTAGGATTCTATGTGATAACAAACTGTGAGGGTTTTTCTATGCTGCAACACTGTAAAGAGGATATTTCATTCCCTATGCCAACAGTTTGTCTCAAGATAATTTAAAAGAGCAAGGTAAGGAGAACAATGAGCAAAGCTTTCTAGAATTACATATCAGGAAACAACTATATTGCCTGGGAAAAGAAATACCAGTTCCCTGGAAGAAATTGGGTTTATTGCTTTGGATGGGCATGAGTTATTCAATTACATCAGACCTGCTGTAAGAATCCTGTTTTCTTCACAGAAAAACCCAAGAGCCACTATTGGAAGTGATTCATTAGCTTAATTCAAAGGTACAAACGAAACCAAAATTAGGCCCATAAGGCTGATCTCACATCACCTAAGTTAGGAATGGGAAACTGGCCATCATTACAGGAACCAGCAGACAAGGAGATGTTGGTACTATCCATGTTGCTTTTCACATGAGGTGTGATGATTCCATGATGTGTGTGTGTGGGGCGGGGGCAGCTCAGACAGACTCTGGACTGCACTAGACTGTCAGAGCCTAAGGAAGTCTTCATCACCTTCTCAGGCACAAGCAGTACTGCTCAGTACCCCAGTTCTGGTCTAAGCAGAACTCAGAAATATTTCTTGTTTTAAAAACAATTGACAACTTACCTGAAAGATCTTGAAATTCAGGCTTCTGACTGAAGATGAGGTAGTTAGTGGCAATAAAATGAAGAAGCCAAGTTGAAAGGCAATCTGAATTGTGGAACTGTGAGAAAAAAAAGGAAGTACAAACAACAGCTAAGGCTACCATATCTAAAACACAACCACAGCCACAGCCCTGAGGGCCACAATACTTCAGATTTTCACTCTCAACATTGCAGTTCTCTAATAAAATTTTGACTGGGGGGGATAAGAAAGGAAAAGTCATTGACAGAAATGCATAAACAGATGGAGATTCAAGAACAAATGATAAAACTCCATCCCCAGAGGTGTGACCTGAGCCCTTTGGCTCCTGTGGTCATGAAGGGTGGAAACTTTTGTTTTTCTCTTTCTCTCTTTTTTTCTCTCTTCCTCTATTTTTCCTCTCTCTATTCCTGTCTTTCCCTCCTTATCTATCTATCTATCTATCTATCTATCCATCTATCCATCTATCCATCTATCCATCTATCTATCCATCTATCTATCTATCTATCCATCTATCTATCCATCTATCCATCCATCTATCTATCCATCTATCTATCCATCCATCTATCCATCTATCTATCTATCTATCTATCTATCCATCCATCCATCTATCTATCTATCTATCTATCTATCTATCTATCTATCTATCTATCTTTTACCACCAGATATCCCTAATTAAGAGATTGTAAATTAATGTTTGTCCTTAAGAATAGACATTATGAAAAATCTTAACAATAAAACACCCCCCACTGAAAAATGAAAGTCTCAACATTCACAGTTGATGTATGGCTGAGGGGGAACCTCATTGCCCTCTACAACTACTTGAAAGGAGCTTGTAGAGAGGTGGGGGTTGGCCTCTTCTCCTTAGGAACTAATGCCAGAAGCAGAGGGAATGGTTTGAAGTTGAGACAGGGTGGAGTTAGGTTGGATATTAGGAAGCAATTCCTTCCAGCAAGAGTGGTGAGGCACTGGAACAACCTTGCCAGGGAGGTGCTTGTAGACATGGTGCTCCAGGACATGCTCTAGTGAGGGCAGGGCTTGTGTGTTTTTTGGGGGGGGTTTGTTTGGGTTTTTTTGTTGGACTCGGTGATCTGAGAGGTCCTTTCCAAGCATGAATATCCTGTGAACACATACCTTAGCTTTTTTGAGCAAGCTAACAATGCTGAGACTTGTGGATGCCAGTTCCCTGCTTGGCATGCTCTGAAGCTGGGTGATAATGTAGAGCTCACAGATGTGCTGGAGTCTCATTACTTGGTACATCTCTGCACAGATCAAGAGGGACATAGCTTGGAGAATACTGGCTTTAAAACAAGAAAACACAAGTTACATGTATTTTACCATTTACACCAGGTGATCAAAATCACTCTATACTGACACATCTTCTAAATACCCAACAATGAGCACAAGTTTATGACCTTCTTTTTTACTATTGTCATTATAAGTGTGCTATATCTCTCTCTTTTTCCAGATGAACTCTTTAATTAACAGCAAAATTGCAGTTATTGCTTTTTTAGAGGTAACTCTAATAAATTGTTGTCAATACCTTGAAGATCAACTCTTTCTTGTATATTTAAAGTGGTAAGTAACAAGAGGATTTATCTTTCCAACTTCTCTTTCAGAAAAGAAGGTCTATGATACATGTACAAGAAAATACAGTAAAAAGGCCAAAAAGAAATATGAGCAACCATGTTTCTTTTTTAATATATAATATGGTGGTTGCATGTTTAAACTGATGGACAAGGAGAGGTCAGATGGACTGAAACATGTGGAGAACCTAAGAATAAGGTAGAAGTATCTAAAAGAAAACAAAAGCTGAACTACCTATTTGATCATCATTCATACACTCAATTATAACAAAGGAAAATGATCTGCATTGAAATCATGTTTCATATTTAGTCTTTCTTCTCCTTAAAAAGGCAAAGGTTAAGACACAGAGAATACCCTAGCTCAATTTTTGCTGCTGAATACTCCAGCTCACATGCTTTTTTCCTGCTTTTATATATCCACAAGACATCTATGTTCATGAGCAAAGCATTCACTCAATGTAACTTTGTATTAGACCCAACAAAACGCATGCTACACAAAAAGACAACTTTGAAACAAAATCATCAATTAAGATTAGAAAGCACTATTATTGTGATGTAGAAAGAAAATTCCAAACACTGGAATGAACCAGAAACAAAATTCCAGATTTTTTTTGAGTCTCCCTATCTAAGCACAAAACAAGTAGAGCACTTCAACGGTGACGTTAATTCTGCCTGTGCCTGATTTTACTTGAATAAGACTGATTTCTGTCTTCATTGCACAATATGAACAAGTTGTCTTTCTTGAGATGTTCTACATTAAAATACTGGCATTTTGCAATGAACTAAGTGCTGTTACATTAGTCTCTATCAATGCCCTACTGCAAAACAAAATGGGTAATAGTTATATATGTATTTATAAACGTTCTTACCTGGGCAGCAGGAGTCGGTATAGAGATATTCTAGAAAGGAGAGGAAAGTGTCTTTGGAAACCCCATACACTGGAACCAGAATACTATTTGCTTCTAGATAATTACCATTAAACATAGCTGCCATTACCTCACAGCGAGCTACCAGAACTGCTCTGTGGGCTGGGACTGTTGCACCTGCAAGGGGAAAAGAGATGATGATTTCACACACACAGAAAAATCTTGTTGTTGTTTTTTTAAAGCTCATATTTTCTTAGAGGTTATTTTCTGATTGTGAATAAAGTGTTCAAAATTCACAATAGCCCCTAGGTAATGAATACCACAATCAATTTTTGCTGGTCAGGATGTTTGCATCTGCCTTGTAGACACTAGCAATCAAAAAGAAATATAAAATTTATTACTATAACCTGCTGCCAGAACCAGGCAAAGTTTAGGAAAAAAAAAAAAGGCTTTCAGCTAGCAAAAAAAATATCTAACACTAGTGCAGTTACTCCAGTCTCTACTAACTGAACCTTTTGGGCTGTTGCTTAACTATGCAGTGCTATGAATTATAATGCAGATGACTCTTTTGTGTCCATCAGCATTAGTAACGAATGCGTGTTGCAGAAGCCAAACCTTCACATCATCACAGAAA
Organism: Bucco capensis; assembly: GCA_013396975.1. NCBI lineage: Eukaryota > Metazoa > Chordata > Aves > Piciformes > Bucconidae > Bucco > Bucco capensis. Next base: position 46,666 of record VWZO01021517.1, on the reverse strand, counting down.
GCACACAAACGATTCCAGAGCAAATTCCATGAAGTTTGAATGTAGCAAAGTGAAGTATTTTTCCTGAGATTTTCCTTATGAAAAGAATGCTGAAAAGTTTTCTCAGCAGTGTTTCCATGTTGTAATATTTGCAATTGACTCCATTGTCCAGACAGAAGTCCAGGATGCTGGAGCTCCTCAGGAGAGTGTTGAGAGCCTGAGGTGCCAGTGGTGGCACTCACATTTCTGCAGCTGAGCTTGGCAGCCCTGGTGGCAACAAGGTGCTAAACAAGTGACATAATGAGGCCTTGCGCTCACATAGAAATGTTTGCATCAGAACTCTGAATTTATAGATAATCTAAAGAGACAGAGATATAGATTTATAGATACTCTACATATATATCTTTATATATACTCTAAATATATATATATTTATATGTACTCTAAATATATATTTATATATACTCTAAATATATATATTTATATATACTCAATATATATATGTATTTATATATACTCTAAATATATATATGTATTTATATATACTCTAAATATATATATGTATTTATATATACTCTAAATATATACATATATATATATATGTATACACATATACACACAGACTCTATAAACTCGTATCTACTAATTTGCTCCTTAGGCATGGCCCTGCCACCTGCCTAATTCCTTGCAGACATCTGGCACTTTACTCATTTGTATTCTATTTCTATGCTCCCAGGTTGTCTAAGCTGCAGAATTCATCTATTTCTATGTAAAGAGAACACACTTCAATGGTATTATATATTTACAGGTGTAATATGAGCAATGCACAATTGCAAACATGATGCAAGGTTGCATCTGCACTTTTGTACATGCCTGTAATTAGATATTTGCCATCGCATTAGGAGGCTCAGTCACATTGGGAGTCTTTATCCAAACATAACGGGCTCCTGCTTTCAATGGCTCCCAAACCACATCGTGGTGGTATGGTTTCCTCAGCTTTCCACAAAGCCTCCCTCAGGAGTGGGACACTGAGACAATTGCTCACGTCATAGAATCATAGAATCCTAAAACAGTTCCAGCT
>VWZO01021517.1:26565-45185 GCA_013396975.1 Bucco capensis | reverse complement strand
CCAAATCATTGCTGAAGATGTTGAACAGGAGTGGCCCCAGTACTGAGCCCTGTGGGACCCCACTCGTGACTGGCTGCCAGCTGCATTGAACTCCAGTGACCACAACGTCATTAAACTCAGCATCAGTATTTTGCTCTCATTTTTCAATGATGTTTTTGGTTTTTCTGCCTGTTAAAGGGAACACCTAGAAAGAAACTGCTTGTCCTGCTGTGCTTATGTTTAAGGGATCAATGGTTGATAGTTGGGTCTGAGATTTAAAGCTGAAAATAACCAATCAATTGCCTAATCCCAAAAGACCATTTCTGCACAAGGGTGGGTGTGGATAAATGGAGATCACTAGCATGTAAAAAATACCTCTTCTTTACTCCCACAAAAGGTCTGACGCTGGGCAGAGCCCCTGGATCAGTCCCAGGGCTTGTGTGGGTGGTATCACAAGCAAGGTAAGTAAATTGTAAAGTCACCATCTTTAGGCTTGCTGCCCCAGTGCCATGGAATTACAGGAGCCTTTCCTTCAGCATACCCCTCATTTTCCTAAGCCTCTGAGGAGCATGTGCGATTCAGACAGGCACAAATACTACCATGAGAGTAGTATTTACACAGTGATAGCAAAGCATATAAACTTCCTCAGTTTTCACACCACAGAAAATAGTGTCACCTCCCTTTCCCACTCTCATGCAGGGGACAAAAGCTGGAGATGCAGCATTGCTCGTGTCAATGAGAACAAAGGTACCATACCTTGTATTTTGAAGATGACATCAGCTAGAACAGGTGTATTGAAGAACAGCCTGAGGGAAGTACTATACAGCTGTTTTATTTGGTGAGACCTGCAGTCCTTTACAGAGTTTAGCTGAAAAAGAAATTGTTAATCAAACACTGTCACGTAGAATTGCTCACAGAACAAAAGCTTACAAGACATCATTTGTACAGGGCAACTAAACAACAGCTTTTATTGTTCTGCTGTATAACTTCTGCTAATGCTCCTCAGCCACATGCAGTCCTCTGCAATCCTCTTTATCATATATTTTGCTATTTCCCACAGTGGAGCAGCTCCAAGGCCTCTCTCTCTCCTGCAGTCCTAGCCCAGCCTTGGTCCTCTCTGACCTGTGAATCATGATCCATTTCTAGGACTTTGAGAAAAACCTTTTACATGTGAAATCTATAAACCAGGCAACAATTACTCAGGCTAATTACCTCAAAAGTTTTGGGGCCTTTCTAAATCCAAAGCTGTGAATGTTTTAGCTGTGGACACTTCAGACTGGCAAGGCTACAGCTGAGACGTCAGAAGCTTAAAACAACTAGGTCATCTTTTGATCTTTATGTTATCTCAAGAAAGTCTGAGTTTATTTCCCATTTAAATTGAGAGGAGTACTCTGTGCAAGTGCCACAGTATCAGGGAATATATGAGCTCTATCAGCAAATGGCTGTTAAAATTAATTCTGTAATGTAACTTTTTTTGAACATGTTAATGTGCATAATGTGCTGAGAGGCATGGTTTAGTGGTGATCTGGCAGTGCTGGGTTAATGGTTGAACTTGATGATCTTAAAGGTCTCTTCCAACCAAAACCATTCTGTGATTCTATCATTCTATAAATTACATTTTGGTGTGAAGTAATCTGCTGAATTAAATATATTAAAGCACCTCTCCTGATCCACTGCAGAAGCAGAGCTTTTGGCACACACTCAGGAAACAAAAGCTTTTCCCAGAAGCCTCTATTACATAAGAATTAGCAACACATAATCATGTTGTTAGACAATGTGCAAAGCTGTGAATAGGAGTAATCCTTTTAGGGTACCTAATTTTACTGATTACATTAATTCTGCATACTGCATCAGCATCTCTTATGTTTCTGTTTGCACATGTCTGTGAACAAAGCAATGCAAGAAGTGTAAGTCAAAGTGAATTTTAACTCAGTTTAACACCATTTTAACACAGGCTGACAAGAAAGTCTTGTCTGCAAAAGCAATTCCCCAAGAATTTCACTGTTAGTGCTAGTTATCTAAACAAGAGATTTAGATGTACCTTCCCTGGAGATTTCAGGATACATTTAACATTCTCAAGCACATGTTCAGTTTTCTCTGGATCCTTCAGCTTCCTTTTTATATCCTCTTCTAACTGTTCCCACTGGAAAGCACCTGCCACAAGACCAGATAAAGTTGAATTATAAATTAATAAGGCCTTAAGAAGCAGAGAAAAGGGTCCACCTAAACATCAGGAAAAACTTCTTTCTTGTGAAGGTGCTGGAACACTGGCCCAGGCTGCCCAAAGAAGTTGTGGAGTCTCCTTCTGTGGAGAGATTCCAAACCCACCTGGATGTGATCCTGTGCAAGCTACTGTGGGTGAGCCTGCTTTAGCAAGGGGGTTGGACTACTGTGCTGGGATGCTGTTAGTCTCTACACTTGTTCCCGTGGAGTACCTGAGTAAATGAAGTGGAGGATGTCTGGGAGACAAGAGCAGAAGATGGAGTCCTTCACCACCACCCTCACTGGGGGAACACAGGGTGGGACACCATGGCTTGCTGGTGGGCAGGTGGCCTGGCTCTCCACCACGAAGAGGCTCTGTGCCATCTGCACGATGGAGGCATCACAGACATCAGCAGGGCTCTTCACGTTGAAAAGCAGCATGAAGAGGTGACTGACGGAGCAGAGGATGATCTTGTGAGCCTCCACCACAGTGCTGAGGTCCTCGGGGTAAAAGGCCACATCTGCACACTGGCAGCAGCAGAGCAGGTTGTGGAGGTCTGCATCGTAGTGTGAGGCTTCACCCTTTAAGATTGGCATTTTGTCTGCAAAAGATAACAAGCCAGGCTGTAGAACCAAAGCAAGTGTTAGCTGCAGGACAGCTCTGTCCCCACAGACCTGATTCAGTGAAGGGCAGGTGTTGAAACAAGTGTTCAATATATTCATCAATGATCTGGATGAAGGGGGAGAGTGTTCCCTCAGCAAGNACAAGAGGGAATGGGAGCAAGCTGGACCACAGGAGGTTTAGTATTAACATGAGGAGGAACTTGTTTGCAGCTCAGGTGCCAGAGCACTGGCCCAGGCTGCCCAGGAGCCTGTGGAGTCTCCTTGTCTGGAGCCATTGCAGAGCTGCCTGGACACATTGCTGTGTGAGCTGCTCTAGGTGCTCCTGCTCTGGCAGGGGGGTTGCACTGGATGAGCTTTCTAGGTTCCTTCCAACTCCTGACGTACTGGGATACTGTGTTTGGTCATTTACCATTTGGGTATATTTAGTAAAATACTCATTTTTGGAGTATTTATAGCAAAATAAGGATTAGAACTACCTAGTTCTTAACAAAACCTCCTTAGGCACTTACATTGGAAAGAAACCTTGCCTGTGGATCCCAAACGTACAGGATCTGAGTGAATTTCTAGCGCATGTGAAAAAAGACAACTACATATTTAGAGATAAGTGCTAGTCAGTAAGTATTTCATCGAATATATGTGCCAGATTCCCAGAAATCACATGCAGGAAAACCTGTGCAGGGATGTACACATCTTCCATGTTTTGTCTGCAGCAAATAAGAAGATTGCTTTATGATATTATGAATAATAAAGCATGATGTTATGACTCCCTCTTAAACTTTGCCTGCAAAGCTTTTATCTGAAGCTTTTGTCAGTTCACCTTTGCCTTCATTCAGATGCACCAGAAAACCACTGCAATTGTGTTTCTCTAAAATCAATTAGAGGTCCATGGAAATGTTATGTAGAGCTTCACAACAGCTTCTCCTCATGTTCATGAAAGCATCACTAAAGGATGGTGATGCCAGAGCAACATCAACAGCATAGCTGATGATAGACAGCACAGCTCACAGTCATGAATACAAAGGGTTAAATACACCAAGAACACGACACACATAATCCAGGACACTAGAGAGCAGACATCAGCCAGCACCTGGCTGTTCCAGCTGAGGTGGTGGAACTCGATGGCACTTCTGTGTCTTTTTCCTTTTCTTCATTTTTTCAGATGACTTCTGATTCAGACTTTGGATCATGAAATATTCCAGCTAAAACAAAAAATGTTATTTCAGAACAATGTAGATACCAAACTAAGGAGAATGAGTGGGTCCTGTACAAGGACTGAAGCTACTGCCACTGTGAGCAGTTGCCCAGGAGAGTCTCAAGCTCCTTTACCAGGAGAAGATATCACATTTAGGTGGAGTTAGCACAATATAAAAAGCTATTTATTTGAAAGATGATGGTTAATTCTATTGTATTTAATCCTCCCTGAATCAACAGGCACAAAGATATTCAATTTATTGACTTCTGTAGATAGTAATTACCAGAATTAGAGAGATTCATTGGACTTGATGGATAATGATCAAGTGAGAGTAGTGGAAATAACAAAACAGGAGCTCTTCAGCTTGCAACTAACAACCACCACCCAATGATATCATGTGCTCTGAAAAAGTCACTTTACAGCATGATCTTTGTGGGCAAGGCTTGGTTTATTGGTTATTGGGTATGAATGGAGCCAGAAAACACTGGCTAACAGCTGTGCCAGATACTGCAAAGTGCTATCCTAGAATCATATAGAATGGTTTGGGTTGGAAGGGATCTTAAAGATCATTCAGCTCCAACCCCACTGCCATAGACAGGGACACCTCCTGCTAGACCAGGTTGCTCCAAGCCCCATCCAGCCTGACCTGCCACAAATCCCACAGAAAATACACTATATGTGTGCACCACTATAGTGTCTTTACTACTGTAAAGATCACAGGAAATTACTGTACCAGAAGAACTATTTTAAAGGGTTGGGTTTTTTTCCTTTATCTTTTTTCCTCCCCAAATTTGAATGCCACTGGGAAAGTAAGCAAGAAGTTAAAAAGTGGATGAACTTAAAATACCTCGTGAAGCCGAAAATGAAATATCACTGTAATTGAATATCACTGTAATGAAATGTCTCTATAATTTCATGGAGAAGACATAAATCTGAAAGACTGTATTTAGAAACTGCTCAGTGGGTTTCCCTCAGGAGAGTGAAAAAAGATTAAGTTCATTAGAGGTGGAACATTTTAACAAGCCTTTGAACTTGTGCCTTGTTCAGCTTTGCTGTGGTTGACACCAGGCTCTGTTCAGGATTACAAACTGCATCCTGACTGTCAATGGAGCAGCCACAAGAATATGCTAAAAAAGTCAGGAAATTCAACAATCTTGTCTCATATCACAAGTAGGACTGCTGTGGGAATCTGAGCAATTAAAATTAGAAATACCAGAATATTTCAGAATGGAGGGGGCCTGAGAGGTCCCTCCTTCAGGGTACCAGCTCAAAACAGGACTCCTCCTCAAAGTGGGATGAGATTGTAGAGTGGCTCATCCAGCCTATCCCAGCAAGAGAAAAGGACAGGAACAGGAGAGGGAGAACTTCTGCAGTGTGCAGCATGGCTTCCTTAAACCTTCCTAAAAGGTAGTTCAGAACAGATTATTAATGATTTGATTTGATTTGATTNTGAGAGCAGACCTCAGCAATGCTTAGAAATATGGGAAGGGTGAGTGGGAGGAGGAGAGAGCCAGGCTCTGCTCCATGGCATCCAATGGTAGCACAAGAGGGAATGGGAGCAAGCTGGACCACAGGAGGTTTAGTATTAAGCTGAGGAGAAACTTGTTTGCAGTTCAGGTGCCAGAGCACTGGCCCAGGCTGCCCAGGAGGCTGTGGAGTCTCCTTGTCTGGAGCCATTGCAGAGCTGCCTGGACACATTGCTGTGTGAGCTGGTCTAGGTGCTCCTGCTCTGGCAGGGGGGTTGCACTGGATGATCTTTCTAGGGCCCTTCCAACCCCTGACATACTGGGATACTGGGATACAGAGCAACCTTGGTACTGCCAAATCCACTAGCACCACTAAGGTCATCTAGTCTGCAGTGAGCATGGACATCAACTATAGTGATAAGGTTGCTCAGAGCCCCAGACAACCTGACTAGAATGGTTCCAGGGATGAGGCATCTAGCATCTCTCATGGCAACCTGGAACAGTATCTCAGCACCCTCAGGGTGAAATATTTCTTCCTTATACCTAACCTAACTCTCACACCGATAGGAACCCTCTCTCAGTGGGAGGACTCATGGTGTGCCTGCATTGACTCTCTGAAGCCCTAACATGTGCTGGTGCACCTCCCATGTGTGCCACCCCACTACCCAACCCAACAGTTTCTCCTCACTCACCACTCCTCCAAAGTATTTCTGTATGTAGAAGTCATTGAGAGTGTGCAGTTCGAGGTAAGTAGCTCCTAGTTCCTTGGCAAGCTGGACACCCTCAGAGGTGGTGACACAGCTCCTTCTGTCTGAAGTGCACAAGGGGCAGGTGCAAGGCATCCCTGGGGTAAAAAGTCATGAGAAACACAAACAAGCGATTTTTGTCAAATAATCCAGAACACTTTGCTTCCTAAAGAATTGTAACCGTCTATTATTTAGAAAAGAACAAAGATGGAAATGGAGATTTAGTCATTTTATGTTAAGAAATCCATAATTACTGCAAAACTACCAACTTTTTATTAATTAGTTCAAAATAATTAGCTGCTTCACAAAGCTCAGAATACTAATTCTATTTGTGTTATTTTACATTCACTTTTCTTAAGGTAGGAAGGTCAAGTAGGACTTCCAGAAGCCAAGTTTGGCTTAGGGCCTCAGTGTTCTTATCCCAGAATACTAGAATCCCAGCTTGGTAGGGGTTAGAAGGGACCTTTGAGATCATCTAGTCCAAACCCCCCTGCTAAAGCAGGGTCACCCACAGAAGATTGCACAGGATCACATCCAGGTGGGTTTGGAATCTCTCCACAGAAGGAGGCTCCACAACCTCTCTGGGCATCTTGGGTCAGTGCTCTGGCACCCTCATAGGAAAGAAGCTTTCCACCAGGTTCAGGTGGAACCTCCTGGGTTCCAGTTTGTGCTCATTGCCCCTTGTCCTGTCACTGGGCACCACGGAAAAGAGTCCAGCCCCATCCTCTTTCTCCCCACCCGTTAGATACGGAGAAGATTCCCTCTGGGTCTGCTCTTCTCCAGGCTAACCAGGCTCTCTGCCTTTCCTCCTCACAGCTGTGTTACCAACCTGCAGGTGTTACCATTCATTACCATTGTCACATTTAAGTTTGTGTAATTACTGTGGCCTGCCCACGCAGGAAGCACAATAAGGAAAGGTGAAAGTTTCCCCATCAGTCCCAGCTGTTACAGGCATGTACACACTGTGAAGTACAAGTCAATCACCTGTATTTTACTTTACTTTTTTTTTTTTTGAGCCAGAACAGGTAATTTTAAGATTATTCCAGTTAACTGATAAAAATTTATTACCCACTTTGGTCCAACTTTGCTTAAGTATTTAGATATAACATAGACTAGATGGAAGGAAGAAATTGAGTGTGGTGAGGCCCTGGCCCACGTTGCCCAGATGGGGAGATGCCCCATCCCAAAAACCATTCCAGGTCAGGGGCTGTGAGCAACCTGGTCTAGCTGAAGATATCCCTGCTGGCTGCAGGGGGCTTGGACCTTGTAAGGTCCTTTCCAACTCATAGCAACTCTGATTTGATGAACTCTCAGGCCACGGGTGTGCTTTCAAATTGTACCATGCACGTTCTACATTGATTTCCCCTGCTCAGACCTATGGATTACATGCAGCACTGTTTGCTGCTACAGGGGATTAAGATTTTAGTGATTTGTATGAGCAAAGTGCTGTGTTCACAAATACCTCCTACAAACAAAAGGACTCTGTGTCTGCAAAGCAGTCTGCTGCATGCAGCAGGTGCCATAGTGAAACGGCTGCTGCAGAGCCTGGCTTCTCCCATCGTCACTTTAGATAGGGAGCAAGAGAGGGGAAAAAAACTAGTGGAAAATAAAAGTGCCAGTAGTGGAATCACTCAGTTTGGTGGTATCATGTGCTTATATAAAAAGAGCAAGAAAAGATGTCGAGGAAGACAAATGTTAGTTTATCGAGACCTTGCCTTTAGAAAGGCAGATTTATTTCCCTGTATAAAACAGAGCCGAAAAGTATTTTATCATCATCAAGGATTACTAAAGGCAAGAAAATAAAGATTTAATTGTTACAGTGTCCTTTAACAGCTCCTTCTTCATCAGTGAACATAGATACATAAGGAGATCCTGCAAAACTGAGTGTTACGTCCACAGATTACAGGCTTCATACAGCTTAATATGTCTTTATATATATATAGATATATATATCTCTTATATATTATATATATTCTATATAATATATATCTTTATATATATATAAAATATATATCTTTATATATATAAAGTGTGTATATATATTATATATTATATATTATATATTATATATTGTATATTATATATTATANTAAGATATCTTTATATTAAGCTAATCTTTCTTAACATTAAGCTGAATATTTCTTTACATCTATATCCATCATGTCGTGTACATGATAGCAGGAGAGATGCTCGGAAACACTTTAGTCAAACTCATAAAATAAAAAAAAAAACAACTTCTAGGCTCAAGTTTTGCATTTTTTGTCTTGGAAAAACAGAAATGCAAAAATCCAGGCACCAGGACTAGATAGACCATTTGAAAGTAAAAAAATAAAAGTCTTCATTGTGGTGTGATAAAATGAAACGTGCTGATCAGCCTGGACAGGACATTGTGTGATTCTATGAGTTATGTCCTAACAGTTATGTGCTGACAGCTCAGGTCCATCCACTCAGCAGCAGGTAGCACTTTGTGGTACTTGAAGAGTTGGTGTGTCCACTCATCTGATGACATCCCAGAGAATGCTGAGGCTTTTCCTCCCCTCTCTGCAGTGGTTGCAAGCTGATGAACTTAAGTTTTAACTTAATGGGCTAGAGTTATTTTACACCTAAATCAATGACCAGAGAGGACTCATGACCACATGGTCCATCTTGCACGTTCACAAACAAAACACTAGATTTAGTCCTCATGGGTGATGTCTGCAGGGCAAGAGCTGCTGCAGAGGTCAAAGCAGGATGGGATGCCTTTCCTTGCCAGGGTTAATGGAGCAAAATATTCTTGCCAGCAGTCTACAGGACATGCACATATCACTGTCATCCTGACAGACTAATTGTTTCTGTTAGCAACTGGGAAAAACAACCAGCTTCTACTTAAATTACAGCATATCTAACTTCCTAATGAGACTTCAACTATTATTAGAGGAGACTGGATACATACCATTTTTTCTTGCACCAATAGCAGAAATTATTACTGGAACTGAGCTGTGGTTTAATGCTTTTTTTATCATTGGGACATAACTGTCCTTTAGTTCTTGGAATAAACTCTTGTCATTGACAGAGTATTTAATCACAATAATGTCAGCTCCTCCGATGAGACTGCGAGAGGTGTACCAGTCACTGTCAAATATATCCTAAACAGAAAGAAAAACGCAGTCATCAAGGATTTCTTGTTTATAAATTACAAGCTCTTCAACATTTCCTCATGCAAAAATCTTACAGAAGTATTTTCGAATGGCAACTTAATCCCTTATGTGAAGACGTGCAACAGAAAGCAGAACTCATGTTTGTCATTTCCTTGTTTGGAGAACAAGTTGTTCATTGCAGAAAATAATAAATATCTTGTATTAATTTGGGAATTCTTCAGAAAGAAGAAAAAATAAGTTTTATCTAGGAATGCACTGTGCAGGAAGAAGCTTTACTGGGCTAGTTAACTTTCAACTGTTTCCATTGAGGAGATCAAAGCAGCTTAGGTGACAAAGCTTGCAGCAACTCATACAAAGCCTTTACTCATCACAACAATTCAGGAGGAGAGTTACAAGCAACTGTCCTGTTGACTTGTCAGTATTTAAAAACAAGGTTCAACAGGTATGTGTGATTTTTCATCTGCTTCCACAAAGTAACAGGTGCTTAACATCTTCAGTATAAGGACTTTAATCACATTACCACACTTCCTTTTTTGACTTAAGATTGACTTTATCATTGCTCTTTGCTGTAAGGGTAAGATTTACACTCTAAAATGATTTCACATCCCATTATTTTACCAGTGTGCTGTATCTACACGTAACACACAGTTATTAGGTATTTATTTGTCGTGAAAACTCTGATTTCACAATGTTTGCTTGAGCTAAAGGTAGCTCATCCCTAGCAGTGGAAGCTGTGCGTCAATGAGATTACAGCCAGAACCAAAGAATAAAAGATAATTCATATCAACAGGTGGCTTGCATTGTCAGTGTCATTATTTTGTGATCACTGCAAAAGAGCCATTGTTTCAAATCTGTGCTGAGACAGTTGCAATATTCAGCTAAAAGGGTAGCTCAAGTGTATTTGTGTAGACTGCCAATGCACATCATACCACACATATATCCACACCTTGAACACTGGGTTCAGCTTTGGCTCCATCACCCCAAGAAGGACATGGAGGTGCTGGAGCATGTCCAAAGATGGCCAACAAAGCTGGTGAAAGTTCCAAGCACAAGTCTGGTGAGGAGTGGATGAGGAAACTGGGGTTGTTTAGCCTGGAAAAATCGAGGCTAAGGGGAGACCTTCTCTCTCTTCACATTTCATGATACAAACCAGAAAGATTTTGGGAAGATTTCCAAGTTTTTGGTAAATGTGAAGTCAGCCATACCCAAGCAAAGAACTAGCTCTGCCTCTTGCACTAAGCTTCAGCATAAACTTAGTCCTGACCCACAGCAGAGGACAGGGCATTTAAACAATATAGTGCTCTGAGCTGTGGCTTCATCTTGACACCAGCTCGACCAGTGGCAGAGGGCAGGACACCAGTTATCTGATATACACACCCAGATACACATTTGGCTCTGGCCTCACCCCTCATCCTGACTCTCCAAGGAGAACATCATCCAGTAAAACACCAGTCTGGAAGACCCTCCCTGACCTAACTTCAACCAGTGGCAGCTCTAATGCTCTTCTTGTTGATGGGAGTCCCACAAGAGTATGTGGAAATAGACTTGATCTGTCTGCATGTCCACACTCACATATATAGCACAAGAGGTTAATGTCATACAGTAAAAACACATAAACAATTTTTCCCAGTGAAAATAATACTAATTAAAAAAGTAGCTCTAGTCTGAAAAACAAAACAACAACAACAGCAAGATTCTGCACTTNGTCCCTTCCAACCCAAACCATTCTATGAACATATAGCCATTACCTCCTATGATTCCTATCCTCTTTTTGTACTTAGTCCAACTTGTCCTATTTCCATCTCTGCAGGTGTGGGGACATCTAGCAAAACTCATGTGGAAGATGGCTTCACAGCTGTGAGAATACACCTCTTTGCTTAACTATTAAGGGAAAGAAGTGCTGTGGGAACTTGGTGCAAGCTGTAACAGCCTCCCGGGTGTGGGTGAGGCTAAACGTCATCACAGGTTTGTGGAGGTATGTGCCTTTTGCCACTGCCCTGTGCCACCACTGTGTGTCTCTGTTAAGCCTGTCAAGAAGGATTTTACCAAAGTTCGTGATGTTCTGCTGGGGATGGACCTCAGTTTCCTGCGGTGAGGGCCAGCCCTGGCTACACCACAAAGTGAAAAAGACATAATGTGCCAACCAACGTCTGATGACACTCGATTTCTGTTAGTGTTGTGCAGTTTCCCTATGCCCTCACTCACTGGATTTAGCACCCCTGAAAGTCCATTCTTCAGGATGGATATTACATTTAAAAACAGAGAGGAGGAACAGTTGGACTTGATGATTTTAAAGGTCCCTTCCAACAAAATCAATTCCATGATTCTGAAGATGTGTTTCCAGAGGTCTTCCTGCAATTCTTTTGTTTTCTATAAAGCGTAGAACAGATTGTTCAGATTCCTTCTATGTGCTGGGAGAATCCTCCACAAACATCTCCTGCAACAGACCGTTATTTGCCCAAAGCATCACTGACAGCACCAGGAGCATCCTTGATTATCAGTTTTAGGCAAGCTCTCATGCAGAAATGACAAAGGGAATTTCCTTAGGTGGAATGAACCACAGTTTGGATTCAGGAATAACATTAATTCCAGGCTCTATCTATGAAATTCATGTAGCAGCTCCTCTTTATTGTCATTTCTGCTCTTGGCATAGTCCATTTCCCAACAGAGCCATTGACTAAAGGAAGAAGTAACTGCATAGCTAAGGTTATTATTTGTGTTGCTAGTCCTCTCAGGACTTACTGGAAAAAAGCTTCTTTCTTTCCTTCCATGTCTCCATGACACATGTCTCATAATATATCCTTTCCATTAGTAAATCATACTTGTGAAGCATTCCTGTTGAAAGCACAGCCTTCAGAGGCAAGAAGACTCGATTTTCATGCAAAATCATATGACCCCTCAAGAGGACAATACCTGCTTTGTTAAAAATAATGTATGAATGCCTTTATGGAACAGCAGTGAAATCCACTGTGCTCTTGCAATGCCCACACTCTTTCTAAAAGCTGCTTGTAAATGTCCCTATGTTCACCCAGTCCAGCCCCTGACCTGAGGCACCAGCAATAGCAAGGGGAACAAGGAAGCCTGGCCACCACTGAGAGCCATTCCACAGGGATTTGCCCAGGATCCAAGAGGGATATTAGGAAGTTTATTTCTAGGATCCATTTACAGACCCATTCTCCATTAACAGAGCCTTCTTCCCAGTGATGCTCTCCACATCACCTCCCAGAGCCTTCCCTGTTTTGTCAAGGTTATTTTTTGTCAGGTCCACAGCAGGACAAATTCTGTGGCTGTACTTTCCACAGATCCCTGAATTTATTCATCCAAGTAACACGAAGCACACAAAGAAGTATCTTCTTCAGATCAAGGGAATTCAGCCCTGCAATGGCACTTTTGTTTTTTGCTCAAGGCTTTCCAAAACTGGTTGAGCTGACCCAGAAACAAAATTAATGAAGGCTAGCATTGTCCTGAGTTGTCCTCTCATAAAGTAAATCAGTAATATTTGTAAAAAGCAAAACAAAAAACAGAGAACACAGTAGTGAAAATAACCTGCTAGGATGCACGACCACTTTTAAACTGCCAGCTTCAGACAAACAAGCTTAAAAATGAAGATTGTACAGTGAACACTGAGAAGTTGCAAGCTATGGCTCTGTACTGAGGCAGTAAGATGATGGATTACTAGAAAGAATAAGCAAAAATTAGAAGTGGATCAGGTCCCTTCACCTTGAAAAATGCCAAGGGCCAGCCAGCACAAGGATGCTGCTTCAGGAAAAACACAGATGACTACATCATGGGGATAAGAAAGCTCATGGGCTTTGAGAAACTACAACTGCTGATGCAACAGAGACAGAAAAACAAGGAAAGGCTCATGGAAAAAGGTTGTTGACAGGGAGAATTGAAATGAAATAAATCCACAGAACACTCTCTCAACATTGCAGTTAATGTATTTGAGCACCAGAAGTTCCATGCAGGTCTGCAGCTGTGTGCAAGCCTCTGGGTAGGTGCAAGGAGAGCACAGCATCCATCCCTCTGCACATCTCTAATGCAGCACAAGGCACTCCCCAAAATTCACATTTCTCCTGTGGTAACATTCCTGCTACTGGGAACAGGATAATATCAGTGGTTCTTCAGTAACTGGGCAGGTTTTTTAAACTAGGAGAAAACCAGGAAAATTCTGGAGGCATTGCTCCCTGATGTGAAAACACATACAAACACCCACCAGAAATACCCTGACAAGCCAACAACCAAACACACACACAAAAAAACCCAAAACCCCTCACCAAACCAACCAGTCAACTAAACCACACATAAAAAATTCCCCCAAAAACACAAGAAGAGGAAAAAAACCACCCAAATAACAACACAACATCAATAAAGGACAAAAAACCCAAAGGAACCAGACAAGAAAAACCCACAAATCAACAAAAAACAACCAAAAATCCCCACCTAAAACCAAAAAAAATCCATAACCAAGTGGCTCACAGACAAAAAATAAATGTAAAATGGACAGGGAGACACATCCACCCCCCCAGTCCAGGACCAAAACACTCTTGTGTCTTTGTGGTATTGTTTGAAGTACAACAGCAAGGAACAACAGAGGTAGCACAGGTAGGGAACAGTAGAGGAACATAATTAAATGAATCAAAATAAGAAGTATAGCTCCTATGCTGTGCTTTGCTCTGAAGCTGAGGAAGATCCACTTGTCATATCACCAAATTTCACTGCCTGCACTTTTTTGGCAGTTTTCAGTTGTACACATGCAGAGGCATAACAAAAATTCAGTGTAAAGTGACTGTGAACGACAGGCATGCAAATAAAATAGCAACTCAGCTCTGAAGACTGTTGAATAAAGTGCTAAATAATACAACCTTTCCAAAAGCGTCTTTTAAATTCATACTGCAAATTACTCCTCATAAGTTACTCATTCCCACACTGAGGTTTACCACCCCAAAATTGGGATGTGCTAGTTCAACATGCTTTATGAGGGCACAATTCAAGCGTGCAGTAACAACGGATCACCTATTAAATTCACAATATTCAGCGTGGATGTTGGCCTATATTTTCACAGAATCCCAGCATAATGGGAGTTGGAAGTGATCTCTGGACATATCCAATCCAAACCCCTTCTAAAGCAGGGTTACCCACAGCAGGTGGACCACTATCATGTGCTGGTTAGTTTGGAATCGCTCCAGAGGAGGAGACTCCACAAACTCTGTGGTGTGTTGGAGAAGAGCCCTGGGGAAAAAGCTCTGTGAGTGCTGGTGGCTAGGAGGATGCCCATNCTTTCTAGGGCCCTGCCAACCCCTGACATACTGGGATACTCTCTGGACAGCCTGGCTCAGTGGTCTCCCACATTCACAGGAAAAACTGTTTTCCTTCTGTTCAGATGGAACCACCTGGATTCCCATTTGTGCCTATTGCTCTTGTCCATTCCCTGGGGTCCCATCCTTTTGCTCCTACTCTACAGACATTGCTAAAGCCTTGATAAAATGCCCTCTGAGTCCACTCTTGTCCAGGCTAAGCAGCCCCAGGGCTGTGTAGCTTCAGCTGGACTCCCTCCGGTAGTTCTCTTTCTGAGTAATGTGAAACAAAAATGCTCTTCCATGAGGAATATGACTTGAAATAACACCAGGCAACATACTGAGTTGTGCTGTATAATTTCCCCACGCTAGCAGAGAAACAGACCACCATGATCTAGCAAACCTCAAGCATCCAGACCATAGAAAATAATCCTGTTGTGCCTAACAAAGCAAGGAGACAGCTTTGCTCAGAACAAGCAACCTCCTGCAGAGTCCAGTCCAGCTATCTGAAATATCTTTGACTAAGTCAAACATGCCAATTGTTCCCCATCCTTCCCAGTAATAAACCTCCTGCCTCTTTTAGCTGGAAAAGGAAAAAAAAAAACAAGAAGCAGACAGTAACAAGGCAGTTTTTCAAGGGCAAGTGTGATAAGCTTTCCAAAGAATGTTTTAAAAGAGCAAATGCAAATAAAACAACACAAAAATGCATGAACTGTGTCTAGAGGTGAGGTGCTTTCTTCTGCTCCTCTTTAGCTCTCCTTGCCTGCCTTCTCAGCTCCCTTCCTAACGTGCAGTTCTCTGAAACACCCTTTTGCAGCCCTGATTTATGTCGAGGAGCTCATTGCTGTGCTCCAGTGACGCCAACAAAGCACACGTGCAGGTCACATGCAGTCTCAGTGACTGAAAACAGGATCCCTGTGTGCTGCTGTCTGCAAGCACAGCCAACAGAAAAGGGCTGGCAAAGAGGCAACAGGTGGAGAGATAAAGTGCTGCCTTGGGTTCTAAGATTACAGCCTTCTGATTGTGTTTTTTTGGACTGTTAGTGTTTCTGAAGATGCCAAAAAAAAAGTTTCCCTCACAAGACAGCAAAAATCAACCTAAGGATAGAATTATGGAGCTAGAACTGATTATTGCTTTGATTTCTAAAAGCTGCTAAGCTTTTTTTTTTTTTAAGGCTACTAAGAACTTGTTTAATTTAGATTATCAGTATCATTTCTTGCACAATCATTGATCTGCTCATAGTTATAACGAAGTTATCTCACAAACAGACAGGCTGACAGTCTGGAAATCCTTCACATGTACCTTCAGACACAGGAAATTGTGTTAAGATGTGAGTAACCATTAGAACAGAACTAAAACCACTCCATAGACTCTATGTTGTGCAATATCACTTCTTACAACCTGCCATGTTGCAAAGATGGAAAACTGGCTGCCTTTTCATATTTACAGGAAAAAAAAAGATATCTTCTGTTTTCTCACTGATAAATATTTGGAGACAGTCCTTAGGGGACAGTGTCACAAAAAGGGGTTCTCGTTTACCTCAGGATTCTCTTTCCATCCTCACACCCTCTGATTTCTCTCACACTGCTCAGGTTAGCCAGTTTGAAACCTCACCCACTAAACATTTACTTTCCTCTCCACTTCATCCATCCAAATATCATTGGGATCTTATCCACAAGGTTCCACAAGAGTTAAGGAAATGGAGGAAGTGCCACATTGTTATTTATTTATCACCCTAAAGAGCACAAAGCTGTCCTGAGCCTGGATCAGTAACAATTCCTTCATGAAAATAGCAGAATGCCCAGGCAGAAATAACCTCCTCAACTCACCTGCCTGAGTGAGGACTGAATTCACTGAACAGTCTCCCAAACAAACACCATCATGTTTCCTGCCCACAGGAAAAAAGCATGTTTTCATATTTCCAGCTGAGAAGCATCGCCAGGAACAAGTGAAACGCAGAAATTACTTATTTTTCCAACAGTGCTAAGAGAGATAATAGTGTTTTGCACTTTTGACTACCTCTATTAAGCAATGAGTGGCACACAGTAAGCTGAATGTCAAGTCAATGATAACAATAGTAAAAATTAGATAAGAAATAACTAAAATTCTGCAGTCAACAGCACAGTTGGAAATACCAGACTCCTACAGAGAAAGGGCCAGTGGCATGTGGGTGAGAAACTTTGTGCAGCACCCTCCAGACTCTGCAGCATTTGCTGGGTTCAGTTTTATGTGCTTTCACTAATCACAATAGTTAAACCAGAGATAAAATCCAGCAATAATAAAAATGATTTGAAATAAAGGTATATTTTAAATGGATTAAGACCACATAGATTATTTAAAAGTCTGAGAGTGATCTCTTACCCAGACAGGACAATCGTGTACCAGCAGCCTGACATTTCCAAACACACAGGCTTGATACTCAGCAAAAATTGGGTTTCCAACATTACTGGCAGACAAACTGCTATCGATCTGGGAAATTAGAGCACTTCTCCTGAGATAGCTCCAGATCAGGCTTGGCTGCTGGTTGTCCTCAGAAAGCCTGTCCCTTTCATTCCCAAAGGCTACAATATTAACCGACCTGAAATACAAACAAAACAATACAAACAATAAAGACAAAGCTGTGTTTACAAATATGAAGGGCAGGGATAAGGGAAAATAAAATCCCCTTAAATCAAAACTAATATATTAATCCTTCTGAATCCTCTTCCCTCCTTAGATTTTAACACCACCACCACACACCTCCCCCTGTAATCAACAACAAAACACATACATGATCTCAAATCCAACAGCAGGAAAAGAGCAAGGCAGAACAGAAACCTGGGAACGCTACTCTCATTACAAATCCCAGATGGGCTTGGATTTTATTTTGCCATGTCCGTGCTCAGCATCGCTGGGGTGACCTCCAGGGCTCTTGTCACATTGCCTTGTCCGTGTCCAGACTGGATGCGGCTGCTGCGGGGAACGGAGCGCAGTCACTGGTCTCAACTGCGCTAGCAGCAGCAATAAAAGTGGCAGAAAAGCTCCTAACGGCAGAAACGCTGCGAATGGCTGCAGCTGCAGCCCCGGCACTGCTTTCCTCGGTGCCTGCAGGTGAACTCGAGGGGTAGGCTGAGCAGCCGGCTGCTTGGTCATGGTCATCGCATCCTGACGTCAATCAGCAGCAGCAGAACAGAGGCGATGGGCAGAGCGAGGTGACGTGGCTGGCAGAGCCAACACGCTGCAGCCAGGTCAGCAAACAAAAGCAAGCGAGCAGGGTAGCATCCAACCCGGAGAGAAGTCGGGTCCTGTAAAGCTTTAGAAATGCAATCAAAATAGCCCTAGATTTTCATCACTGCGTGTTTTTACTCCTCTTTTAATTGTTGCCAAGGCTGAAAGCATATACAATTGAAACAAGCAAGTGCTAGTAGGCGATTGTTCTGCCTAGGTAAGAGATAAGTCTCAGTCTTTTCAATAGTCTGTGTTGTCTTAAGCCAATTAAAATATATCTTGATTTTAAATCGTTTTGTTAATTGCTGGATTTTATCCCTATTTCAACGATTGTGATTAGTGAAAGCACGGAAAACGGAAGCAGGCAAATACTGCAGAGTCTGGAGGGTGCTGCACAAAGTTTCTCACCCACATGCCACTGAGGTAAATAAGAACCCCTTTTTGTGACACTGTCCCCTAAGGACAGTCTGCAAATATTTATCAGTGAGAAAACAGAAGACATCTTTTTTTTTCTGTAAATATTAAAATCATAGAATCATAGAACAGTTCCAGCTAGAAGAGACCTTGAAGATCATCAGTGCAGCTTTGTCCTAGCCCTAGCAACCTGCTAAATGATGCTTCCCAAGGCAACATCTACCTGGCTCTTAAACACCTCCAGGGACTGGGACTCAAGCACCTCCCTGGGCAGCCTGTTCCAATGGCTCACAACCCTTGCAGCAAAGAAATTCCTCCTAATATCTAACCTGAACCTCCCCTGGCACAATTTCCAT
>VWZO01021517.1:306-13858 GCA_013396975.1 Bucco capensis | reverse complement strand
TCTGAGTGAAGAAGCAGTCTCACAGCTACCTCCTTTGCCATTCACCATGTGTTACAGCCCACCAGCTAGATCTTGGTGTACAGAGTGTCACAGGAAATTGACCTGCATTGTTTCCACATAGCAAACTAGGCTGTAATGACACACAAAGTTGGTGTGTCTATCTATATATGGAAATACATATGTGTGTGCATATATATATATATAAAACAATGTACACTAGCTCCTCTTAATCTAAATTAAGAGAAAATTGTTACTAAGTGCCACTCCCAGGAACCATGAAATCCTAGAATCCTAGCCTGGTTTGGGTTGGAAGGGACCTCTGGAGCTCATCTAGTGCAACCCCCCTGCAGTGGCCAGGGACATCCCCAACTAGAGCAGCTTGCCCAGAGCCCTGGCAAGCCTCACCTGCAATGCCTCCAGGGATGGGAACTCAACCACCTCCCTGGGCAACCTGGGCCAGTGTTCCACCACCCTCGTGGGGATGAACTTCTTCCTAATATCCAGTTTAAATCTACTCTTCTCCAATTTCAAACCATTGCCCCTTGTCCTTTCCCTGCAGGCCTTTGCAAAAAAGATCAAGATCCCCTCTTGGCAGGGTGAGCATTGCATACATCCCACATTCAGCAGGACAGGACACAGCAAAGCCAATTCTCAGACACATACACTGTCAAGTGCTGCTGGAGTAAAACAAATCTTGCAAAGGGTGAGGGCTGCTTGTTCTGGAAACTCTTTGAAATAAAGGCCTGAAATTTGCTGGCTGTGGGTGCTTTGCTCTCCCTTGTTCCATTTCCTTGGCTGCTTGGAAACTTGGAGATCAGTGACATGTGGAAGTCCTTGATAGCATTTTTGTTAGCACTATTTGTTCTTTACTAATGATTATGTTGTTCCTGAGTCACAGAGATGATTTTGTAGGTCCACAAGCAGGACAACCACAGAATCCTAAACTTGCTACGCAGCCACCAACAACTCTCTAAAAAACACTGTCAGCAACGTCTTGCAAGGCATGGGCACAGACCATAGAGTCATACAATCGTAGAGTTGTCAGAGTTGCAAGGCACCTTAAAGATCATCTAGTTCCCAACCCCTCTGCCATGGGCAGGGACACCTGGCACTAGATCAGCTTGCTCCCAGCCGCAGCCAGCCTGGCCTGCAAAACTTCCACCCTGGGGCTGCCACCACCTCTCTGGGCAACCTGTGCCAGTGTCTCACCACCCTCATGCTGAACAACTTCTCCCTAACATCCAACCTAAATCCACCCTCCTGAAGCTTGTGTCCACACCACCCACATGCATTTCCAGCTTTTGTCAAAAACTACCTAGAATCATAGAATTGTTTTGATTGGAAAAGAGCTTTAAGATTCTCAAGTCTAACCATTAACCCAGCACTGCCATGTCACTACGAAGCCATGTCCCTCAGCACTACATCTCCATGTCTTTTCAATCCTTCCATGGATGGGGACTCCACTGCTGCCCTGGGCATCCTGTGCCAGGGCTTGACAACCCTTTTGGGGAAAAAAAACATTCCTCATGTCCAACCTAAATGCCTCTTGACACAACTTGAGTCTGTTTCCTCTATCCTATATCTTGTTATTCAGAGAAGAGGCCAACCCACACCTTGCTACAACCTCCTTTCAGGGAGTTGTAGAGAGTGAGGTCTCCCCTGAGCCTACTTTTCTCCTCCTTTGCTCTACACTCTTCCCCAGCTTCATTGCCCTTCTTTGGAGATCCTTCATCACCTCCATGTCTTTCTTGTAGTGAGGAGCCCAAAACTGAACCCAGGATTTGAGGTGTGGCCACACCAGCGCAAAATACAGGCTTACAATCCCTGGCCAAGTCATGCTGGCCACACCAGTGCTGATCCAAGCCAGGATGCTGTTGGATTTCTTGATCACTGCTGCCTCATCTTCAGACATTCTTGAGCAACTCCTCCAGGTCCTTTTCTGCCAATCAGCGTTCCAGCCACTCTGCCCCAAGCCTGGAGCATTCATGGGCTTCTTGTGACCCAAGTGCAGCACCTGGTACTTGGCCTTGTTGAACCTCATCCTGTTGGCCTTAGCCTATGGATCCAGCCTGGTGAGATCCTCTGCAGAGGCTCCCTACTGTCCAGTAGATCAACACTTCCACCCAACTCAATGTCATCAGCAAACTTACTGAAGGTGGCCTTGATCCACCCAAAATGTTGCAGATATGTCAGTGTCCTGGTTTGACCAGAAGCTAGGGTCAAAAGAACAATCTTTTGAGAGGATTTTGCCACAATACCCCCNGACTACTGAGTCCTTAAAGAAACAGTGTCCACATCCAGACTCAAAAGTTCAAAAGGGAACCTGACGTACACTCTTAAATTTTACTCACTCCAGGACAGTCAGGAATCACCATTCTCCTGGATGTGTGGATTTTGCTAGAAGTCGTTGATAGTAAGTAGAGGAATGCCCTGTCCTCTCGGGTCCTAACCACATCTCTGGGATGAGCTCTGCAGAGCCAGGCACAGGGAAGGTTTGGGAGCTTCCTGGCAAGCAGCCTTGTAAGTGCTCCAAGTGACTAAATAAGTCAATGCTTAAGTAATGAAGAAGGTAGACATCAGTGTTGAAGAGCACAGGAAGGGGATTTAGAACAGCTCTGGTTTTGTCTCTTTTGAACTGAAAAGGGCAAGGAACCAGGTTTATTTTTGTAAGCCTGAAGGAACTTCTGGATTCCTTCTTGTTTCCATTTTGTAGTGGAGAGATAAGGGGAGAGCATTTGGGTGAATGCCAGAAAAATGTTTTGTAGTATTTTGTTTTCATCTTCAGTACATTTTTTTCCCCCCCTTGAGAAATACTCATCTATACCACAATTAGGGAACAGTTCAAGTGTGAAGTTCTGCTTCAGTTTCACAGCTAAGAAGTAAGGATAATATCATTCACCAAGGAAGTGACTGATAACACTTGAAAATGCAGACTACATGAGACAATAGTACTGACTTCCTGCATGTTACTGCTATGGATGTTCTCACAAAGGATTCCTCCATTCTACACAGCAAAGGAAAATCTCGTAAAAAAACTCCAGAGATAAAAATCACTGTTACAGTTTGCATTGTCCAAGTTCTAGAAGCAAAGCCTCTTAAAGGGCAATCCCCCTCCATTGAGCAGGGACATCTGCAACTAGAGCTGATTGCTCAGAGCCCCCAAAAACCTGACCTGGAATGGTGCAAGGGATGGGATACCTACCACCTCTCAGGGCAACCTGGGCCAGTATCTCACCACCCTCAATGTAAAACCTTTCTTCCTTCTCTCTAGTCTAAATCTCCCTGTTTTAGTTTGAAACCATCACCCTTTGTCCTGCCACAAGAGACCCTGCTGTTCTCTCCCTGTCTTTCTGATATGCCCTTTAAGTGTTGAAATGCTGCAGTAAGGTCTCCCTGGAGCCTTGTCCAGGCTGAACAACCCCAAGTCTCTCAGCCTGTCCTCACCCCAGAGAGATTGTATCCTGTGATCATTTCTGTGGCCTCCTCTAAACTTGCTCCAACAGGTCCATGTCTCTCCTGTGCCAAGAACTCCAGAGCTGGAGGTGAGGTTTCCCCAGAGCAGAGCAGAGCAGAGCAGAGGGGCAGCATCTCCTCCCTGACCTGCTGGCCATGCTGCTGGGAATACCACCCAGGACACAGTTGGCTCCTGGTCTATGAGCACACACTGCCAGCTCATGTCCAGCTTTTCACCCACCTGTACCGCCAAGTCCTTCTCCACAGAGCTGCTCTCAATGCCTTCATCCTCAGCCTGGGCTGATACATGGATTAAATGGTGTGTAAAACTGACACAAAATAAGTCTTTTAAAGAGTTCAAGGGAACATTTTTGAGAGGTTCTTCTCCCCCTCTACTCTGCCCTGCTGAGGCCCTCCCTGGAATATTCTGTCCAGTTCTGGGCCACCTTAGGACGTGCTAGAGTAGCCAAACAGATGACAACTCACATGACCACCAGCATCTCCAAACTGATGTTGAGCTTCAGGCTTATTCTCATGGAAAAATACCACGAGCACTGCAAGGTGACACAGCCTCTGGGGAGGTGATATTCATCCTGGACAGCTATTGCTTTTTAAATTCACACAATGGTGCTGGTTTCTTGTGTGCTGAGCCAGCAGGGTGCCATAGAACCAATGCAGGGGAAAGCAAACACTATGCTGGTTTTCTATGCTTTCCTGGACCAAAATGTATCTACAGAATTATGGACTTCTCCCTGGAGCTATCTGTGCTAAATAAACATGTAATTTTTTCAGGCTCCTCAATATATATTATACTAAAAGTATGATACTTGAATAGGGACAGGACGTATCGTGGATGTGAATCAAAATCAAGGCAGGACGTTTGCAAGCAGAGGTAATATCTCCTATTAAACAACTCATATGTAAACATAAACAAATCAGAAAAGCCTTCAGGCACTAGAGCCCTACTCTGGTGTGCCTAAAAGCTTTAGTACTTTTCCCAGCTACAGTGGCTGTCTTAGTTAAAGAGATATTGCCTTTGTCTGTAATCTTTGTGTTGTCTGTGTCCTTAGTCACTGGCAACCTCAACAAAATACTGAGAGCACATGGAAAGTCACAAATGAAATAATTTCACTTATTCATTGTAATCTGAAAACTTAAATGAATTATAACTCCTTTTTAAAAGTAGCTAACATGCATTTTACCCTGACTTTCATATAGGATAATTATTTCTGGAGTACTCTTTCCTTCATAGGCCTGGGATGTCTAACTACTATGGTCACAGTTTTCATCTGTCTTTCTTGAAATGATGGCTCCATGGTGTGATAAACATAATTTGTTTGTTCTTTCAAGCATCTTGGGATAGCAGCTTACAGAGCATGAATGTCTCGCAGAGTCATCATGAGAATTTTCAATCCAAAGCAAAAAATACATTTCCTTGTTCTTTGCCTGGCTGATTAATGATGGGAAAACAGATGGTGTTTGCTCATTTGTCAAAGTGAACTAAATCCCCCAAACTATCACCAACAAAACACTGCTCCTGGATGATTTGAAGGGTTGATCACTCTCATTAACACATCTCTGCAGGAAGCTCTAATTATCCAGACTGTGAGTTGTTGGTCTCTTGCCCAAAACCACTCATTCTTTTCTTTCTTCATTGCCCTTGAATCTCACCTCAGTCTCACTGCCTGAATTTAACCACTCCTCATCTACCTCCTTATCCTACTTTCAGTCTGTAATTGCAAATAGCCACATCCCAATCTTCCTCAATCCCCATCAGTGGTTCCCTGCATGGCTCTCACTCCCCTACCCTGCCTCAGTCTCCTTGCTCCCAAGAAGTGCCTTTTGCTGCCTTTTCTAGTTTCCCCCACTGAAGTCTCCTTACCTCATGAGACTGAACTCCTCAGGTGTCCTAAGACTCCTCACATCTCACCTTGCTCCAGCACCTGCTGTCCCTGCTCTCCCATGACATCCAAGACTCTCTTGTGCTCCCTCTCTATCCTTCCCTAGCAATCTCCTGACTGGATCCCTTTGAGCACAACCCCCACACACACACATTTTCCATGTCTTCATTCCATGTACCAGTGTAATGAGAGACCTAGGAAGGGCTGGCAGGAGGAGAGGCTCAGAAGTGTCCAACACTGGCACATTAAATGATACAATATTTTCAAATCAGGTGCATATTCTAGCATTTCAAAAGTCAGACAAACAAAACAGAATAGGACATGTATATATATTTTTTAAAGGTAGCTGCTCAGATACATTGTAGATTTTGTTCTTTGCTGTCCAAAAATAGAAAGAAAGGGGGGGAAAAAGCCAATCTAACAGCCAGCCAACTCTCTGTCCCTTGTTCACAGCCACCTAAGTTAATAATTCCCTATTCCTTCTGGGATCAGCAGCAAGAAAACTGAGGGGAAAGTAAACTAACTGTCAAACTTGAGGTATGAACAGACTCTTTCTGAGAATAAGCACAGGTTTAATTAAAAGCAAAACCCAAAAAACACCTCAAAAGCTTGCAGACAGTTATTTCACTTAAGGCTGGACATGCAGTTCCATGGATTTCATATGATTAACAATATACATATGATTCAACACTTTGCTGCATAATAGCCAGAAAATTCAATTCTAAAGGAGCCTGAACAGTCTTCCACTGACATGAAACTTCAAAGTCAGACTTCCTATTACTAACATTCTACTAAATGTCATAGAGGAAACAGCATATTACTCATAATTAATTCTTTATTAAACTTAGCTGCATCTTTATTAATTTAAAAAGCCACATTTTATTTCTTTCAAAAAAGAAAAAGGCAATAAAAATGATGTCTAATAAACCAATGCAGGCACATCTGAGGACATTACAATACTTTTAACCAATGGATATCTTTCAACAGGACAAGAGCACCCATGGTTAAGTTTTATCACAGATGCAGGTAGTTAGGTGAGGAGGGAGGGAAGGGAAGCAGCTATCCATCCTCCCTCTGCACCACCCAAAGAGATGCATGCTCCAGACATCAGCTGGATCACCTCCTGTCCTGGTTTGACCAGAAGCTAGAGTCAAAAGAACAATCTTTTGAGAGGATTTTGCCACAATACCCCCTCTCCCCAATAAGATGGAGACAGCAATAAACNGACGTACAATAAATCCTTAGTGTTTTAAATTACTCCATGACACCTCCCCACCCTGCCTCACCTTCCTGCCATCTACCCTGTGTCTGCAAGAAGTTTATTTTTTCCTTTAAAAAAACACAAACAAACCCCCCAAACCTGCAGAACTGGTTGGTATAGAACAGCATTTTCTAGCAGATGATCAAGAGGTGACTCATCTGACAGGAGGCATGTTACATCTGATTTCCTCAGAACTAGCTAGCTCAGTGGTCAGCAAGAGGAAGAGGAGGAAGAGAAGGAAGTGTTTCTGTGCTGTAGCTCTACAATGCAATGAAAACTGCTCTGACCAACAGCACCTTCAAAGTGCCACTTGTCCCTGTCAGCCACATAAGGTCGATGTGGGGAGGCACAATCAGAAAGGGACATCTTAATTTAAGCACGGTCAAATAAATTGCTTGTGTGCTTTGCTTTTTGTCATTGTGTTCAGTCAGGCACAGATGTTTTCCTCTGATGCATCCCTATGCCTCAGTACTTTAAAAATGCATTTGTATGAACAATGGTGTTGACACAGGCCTAATTCCCCTTCATGTACCTTCAAAGCAAGACAACCCTCTGCATGTGCACACCAGGCAACCTCGTACTGAATGTGATTATAGCTGAACTTTGCAAACCACCAACAAATCACCCAAAAATGCACCCCAAAGAAACTCAGCCATGCAATTGCAGCCATGCAGGAGGAAGCTAAACATTCACATGGTATTTCTGCTCTCCAGGCCCCTTGGGCTGGGCAGGGGAACCCATTGTGTTCCAGAGCCCAACCTGACCCTCAGAAGGAAACTTTCTCAGGGGTTATTGGGGCACATCTGATATTACACATTGAATGCCCACAGAGAACCCTGCCTTTGGCTCTAAGGAGAAAGCACACCTTGTCAAAGGAGTGTATAAAAATCTATTTACAGTAAATGAAAACAAACAGGACCAAGTACTTTATGTGCCACGTTTTTATACCCAACAGCATCTTCTTTTTATGAGCAGAATCAGGAACAACAAGCTATAAATGACAAATGCTTGTCAGATTATCTGGTGACCTACCAGCAGGAGTTCAGTGAGAAGAAGGAACACAAATACTTCTATGGATTGACAGTATTAATAATACACAAATAGGCATAAAGAAGCTCATTAAAATTTGCTCACGTTTTGCACTTCTCCTTTTGGCACCTACTAAAAAGCCAGTGATTGCCCAAGGATCTAAAAACCTAACATTTCCATGTCATTTATATCAAAGTCATTATAGGTAAAACTGTTCAGTATAGAAACATAACCTTTACACCTGACTCTTTACCTTAAATTACATAATGTGCCTTATAATCAATAATATGCTATATCCCCTTCTAAAAATTAAAACAGTCCTAGCAAAGTGGGGTTTCTGAAACATCAAATATTATGAAGCATTCAGCTGTAAATAAGTCTTTTAGAAAAGACACAGGAAAACCAAAATCATTGGCACAAGATCAGTCACATTACTGACAATGCAGAGCTGCTTATCTTCATGCTGTGTGTTTCAGTGCTTTAACATAGCATTAACATTAGAGTTTAATCTGGAGACAATCTTCGTGCCCCTGGTACTTGTTCATTTCATGACAATTGTTCTTCAACAGGATTCTGCTTTCTGGCCACGACTTACTCTGCTGCTGGTGGGTTGCTTTGTTTCTCTATGGCTAAATCACCACTATTTTTGTACTTGTTAGCAAAATAATCAGAGTCAAAGCTTACAGACAAATCTGGAGGATTCACATAAACATTTCCATTGTCTATTGTGACTTTATGAATCCTTTGTTTGACTCCTTTTGACTGCCACTTTGGTGTTGGGGATGGCTCCAAAGGGTTTATTCCTTCATATAATCCTTCTCCTGTTTCCAAAGTAATTACATACTTATGCCAAGGACAAACAATACATGCTTGACCATTGATATCCTGCAAGAAGAAGAAAAAAATAGCAATCAGCTTCTGATTGGAAGAATCTCTACAAGAAAAGTCAGGTTTGGTGCTTTGGCTGCATGGCTGTCTGGTATTTTACATACACAACCACTCTTTTTATTTGGCTTACATACCTCTATTTCTCCAAGACATAAAGGACCTCCTTCATCTGCAACATGGTAAAAAAATGTATTAATTTATGCAGTGGTTTTTATGCTAAATTGTTGCAACTTGGAGGCCATAGGTACACATAACTTACGGTAGCAGCGCGAGTCCAGAGCATGAAATTTCCCTTCATGGTAGAAAACAACAACTTCTCTGCCATCAACTTTGGCTGTTACTCTTTGGGACTTCTTTATGTCATCTTCCTTGCCAATTAGTATAAGACCATCTGACTCCTTCTCAACTGTTCCTGTGCTTGAGCTGCACAAATCCACATCCTTAAAATACACCAAAAAAAGCCACTTATAAAGCAGTTCCTATTTGGATTTCTTTGTGTAGAATGGTCTCAGCCCCAGACAAAGCCCTGACCTGTTCAAGATGTGGGGTGAAAGGTGCAGAAGTTGTAGTAAAAGAACTATCAACACATAAACAGAGCAATATACAGGAGTTTGGTGATAATGTTTAGCTAATGTGTTCACTGACAGAACCAGGACTAGGAAAAGCAGCTGCTGCAAACCTGATACCTGAGGCAAGATAAACTCTCAATCACTACTCATTTACTCTGCACTTTAATTTCCACCTCCCCTCAACACCTATAGGCAAAGACAAGAATGGTAAATGCAAAATGCTATCCAATTTAGCTGTGCATTTACATGTCAGTCCAACATTCTTTCAGTAATATTACAGTTAGAAACACAAACTGATATAAGCTGATAAAAACCTGAAAATATAATCTGCAAAAGGGGCAAAAATAGGGTTACTAGAAAGCTGTGTTCAGCCTGGCCTTTTCAGCAAAATGTGTCTGCCTTTCCCTTCCTCCTCTTACAAACTTCATACAATCATCAGCTGGGAAAAGACCTCTGAGACCATCAAGTCCACCTGTTGTTCTCACATCTAACATCTTCTTCCAGCCAGAGGACAGAAGCATTTTATCACAAAACCTACCTTCCCATTAAATTTGCTTACAGTTTGCTATTGTGTTCCAGTCACCCTCCAAATTTCCAGCCAAACTCTCTTCCTCAGAAAATAAGGCTAAAGGAGGTCTTTTTTTTATGCACTGGCACCAGAGGGGAACTGTGGGTGGGGGAGACCCCACTGCAAGGGGATGCAGGGCCACAAATTGCCTCAGCGTACCTTTGGTCCACGCCAGATGAGCAGAGAGATGAGAAAGCAGATGAAGAAATGGAGGCTCAGAATAACGAGGTCCAGCATGGCCTCTCCTCCCTGTGCCTATCACAGCTCTCCTGCTTTCCTCCTATAAGTAACGACGTGTGTTGCAGGTCCTCTATATGTGCAAACAGGAGACAGCAGGGCCCAGCCCCTCTAGCAGCAGGAGCAGGATGTATGGAGACTCAGCACAGCACGAGTCAGCTCTGTCAGGGCTGATAAGGAGTGAGGACACGCTGGAGCTGGCTTGATAAGAGAAGAAGAGAACTCCAGGTTCCTTCTGCTGCTGTCCCTGCTGTAAGCGTGTGCCACCATCACCTCCTCCAAGCTCAAACCCTGCTCAGAGCATTTCATTATATTCCATGTTTATCAGGGATCATGCATCCTAACAAACGGTTGCACTGGGAATACTGGTGTAAATAACACTGTGATGCTTTTGAGGACAGTTATCTAATTTGCATGTGATCAGCCTTAAGGTCCAACCCCCTGCTTTATAGTTTACAGGAATTTTCACCCAGTCTTACCAAGAAATGAAACATTACTCTCAGGTTCACAGGATGGTCCAACACAGCATTCACACCCATTTTCTTTGGAAAATAAACACAGCGTGTTGCAAACTAGCCACAAGAACTTGAGTGGGAAATCCCCCATTTGTTACTATCATCTTTTTTTGCTGATTCTGCCTATAAACTTCCCAAATTGCCCAAAATCTTAAAATGTACAAGTCTGTATTTATAAACACTTTAATGAAGGCACCTCTAAAAAATTGCATATCCATATGCATATGTATATAGAAATAGAGACACACATACATGTATCACAGAAACCCAGCGTGGTAGGGCTTGGAAGTGACCTCTGGGATTCACCCAGTCCAACCCCTCTGCTAAAGCAGGGTCACCCACAGCAGGTTGAGCAGGATCACCTCCAGATGGGTTTGGAATCTCTCCAGAGGAGACTCCACAACCTGTCTGGGCAGCCTGGATCAGTGCTCTGGCACCCTCACAGCAGAGTTCGTCCTCCTGTTCAGATGGAGCTTCCTGGGTTCCAGTTCGTGGCTATTAGTCTTTGTCCTGTCACTGGGCCCCCATCATCTTGCCCTCCACCCTTCAGATATTGATAAGCATAAATAAATACACATATGTAAGAAAAATATGTTTAGATATGCATAAGCATATCTACATACATCAACACATACACATGTATATAGATGTATGTGTGTGTGTATATATATATATATATATATATATATGCATATGTTCAAACCACTATTAAAACAACCCATGGCACCAAAGCTCCAGCTCACTGAGTGATGACATTTCTACACTCAGACTGGATTTTCTATCTAGGCTCTCCAGGCACCCCAGGCTGAAACCTGGCTCTTAGATTGTCAGTACATTGTGGACCCTACGTGGCCTAACTGGTGTAAGCAATGAATAGGCAGCAGCTTGATTTTACAGTCAGGACTTGCATGTTTATCTACAACCGAGTGCAGATTAAGAACTGCTTTGGCAGGTCAGAGGCCTTCCAGAAGAAAGCCCTCGAGGCAATGTACACTTGTTAATATGCTACTGAGTTTGTTAAATGCATGGTGGCAAAACGTTTTCTTCCCCTAGAAAAAGGAGTATAGCTTTAGGACTCGTCCTCATGAACTGGACCCTCTTGCTGCACACCTGGTGTTGGCCACATTCTCATCCATGAAGTAGACATAAAAGTATGACCAGAACATGAGAGATTTCAACTAAGTGCAGCCAGCAAAGCAGTGAAAACCCCAAACAAGGCAGTAGTTTCTTGTCTAGAGTCCTCTGAGTTTGGGACAGCATAATGGAAAGGTAAAGAGATCTTGGAGGTGGCTTTCACCTGACATCACCTTCTCCTCTTCCACTTCAGTGTCTGGCTCAATGCCACCTGGAGAGCAGTGCCTCCAGAGATGGAACCAAATGAGTGAAAATGGAGTGAAAGGACAAGGGGCAATGGTTTGAAATTGGAGAGGAGTAGATTTAAACTGGGCATTAGAAAGAAGTTCCTCCCCACGAGGGTGGTGCAACACTGGCCCAGGTTGCCCAGGGAGGTGGTTGAGTTGCCATCCCTGGAGGCATTGCAGGTGAGGCTTGCCAGGGCTCTGGGCAAGCTGCTCTAGTTGGGGATGTCCCTGCCCACTGCAGGGGGGTTGCACTAGATGAGCTCCAGAGGTCCCTTCCAACCCAGACCAGGCTAGGATTCTATAAGGTGGCTTAGGAGAGACCTTATCACTATGTTCCAGGATTTGAAGGGCAGCTACATAGAAGACAGAGACTCCACTTTCACAAGGAGTGATACGGAAAAAAATGAGGGGTAACGGGTGCAAGTTAATCCTGTGGAGATTCTGACCAGACACAAGAGGAATATTTTTCACAACAAGGACAATCAGCTGTTGGAATAATCTCCCCGGGGAAGTAGTGGAGTCCCCAATACTGAACACTGTTAAGATTCATCTCTGCAGAGGCTGGGCCAGCTTGTCTAGTCTAGGCCAAGAAAGGTTGAACCAGATGATCCTGGAGGTCCCTTCCAATCTGGGATCCTAGGATTCTATCAAAAGTATAATGAAATGACAATTTGTCTACCTGCCCTCCCACGGTCTCTTGGAAAGCTCACTCTCCATCACTCTAAAGTGAAATAATAACAACCAGATTTTCTTGCCTTTGTTTTGTTCCAGGCTGATGACCATGTTAAAACCATCCATTCAAACAAGACATGAGTACAACAGCCTACATAACCACCCCAAGAAACTTGAGCCACTGGAGCAGCATCTACCAACAGAAGTAAAAACACTTCA
Organism: Bucco capensis; assembly: GCA_013396975.1. Classification (NCBI taxonomy): domain Eukaryota; kingdom Metazoa; phylum Chordata; class Aves; order Piciformes; family Bucconidae; genus Bucco; species Bucco capensis. The sequence continues at coordinate 1,185 of VWZO01021517.1, read as the reverse complement.
GACAGAAAAAGTTGTTTCCCCCTCCACATATGCACTTTAAGGAGGTTTCCTACTGATTTTTTTCTTAATGTTTTCTTAAGAGTTTGGCTGCTCTGACATTTTCTGAGTCACTCCATAGCATGCTGGATGGAGGCGTCCCCAAAGCCAGGTGCCATCTGGTGGGAAATGGATTTGGGAGCAGTGAAATGATTCGTTTTCCAGCTAGAGATACATCTGGGTTTATGAGTTGTACCCATCCCTAACTCCTTATCCCCTTTGGGGAAAGGTAAAAATCACAGAATCACAGACAAAACCGTTGCTGCCTCACAGGGTGTGGGCGGACACGGCTGTTGGGACAGGCACTGAATCAGCTTCCAGCAGTTCCCCTGCAGAGATCAGAACAAGGAGGTTGTCCTCCAGAAGACGCTCCGCTCGGGACGAGGGGTACACGGCTGCACTGGGACCGGACGGAAGGAGGTGACCGAGCTGCCAGTGCTGCGCAGGGGTTGATGTCAGCCAGGAGAAGATGCCCACCGGTACCGACTGGTGCAGGTGGAGCGGAGTGCCGAGGGAAGATGCCCACCTATCCCAGGCTGTTTAGGCAACGATGCCCGCCGAGGGAAAGTGTTTGCCGGTGCCAGGCGGTGAAAGGGAAGATTCCCCTCCCTCGGTGAAAGATGACCCACTGTCCCGGGCTGTGAAAGACATGAGAACCTCCGGGAGAAGATGCCAGCCGGTCCTGTATGGTGCAGGGAAAAAAGACAGCCGGGAAAAGATGTTCGCTGGTCCCCGGTTGTGTAGCGGATGCTGCCTGCCGGGGGAAGATGCCCACCTCTCACGGGCTGCGTTAGGGATGGTTGCCCCGGGTGGTGCAGGGGATGCTGCCCGCCGGGGGATGCT
>VWZO01021507.1:0-17492 GCA_013396975.1 Bucco capensis | reverse complement strand
GTCCCTGCTCAGTGAGCCATGCTCCAACAGAAGTGTAGCTCCTAAATAATAGTTTGGGACCCCAGTGGCAACTGAGAATTGAGCCTTGTTTCTCCAGCGGTGATAGTGGTTAGTCTTTCAAGAATGTCTTAGGTGAAACTGAGAAGAAAATACACTGTTCCTTTGCCAAATACAGCACCTTGGAAAAAAGTGTTTAAACCACAAGTAACCTACCTATCTACATGCCTGCCTTAGTCTTAAAATCTTGGCAAGCTGAGCACTGGATTTTGTAACACACATTTGAGATGTCAGGCCTTAGTTAATCAAGTACAGATACTCGGAGGTCTCTGCTTTGTGTGCAGTATGCTTTGAAGTGAAGCTGAAAGATGTAAATCGTTTGTATTTTCATAACGATACTAGGTATATTATGTATTCTTCTGAGGGATATTTAGCTGTGATTTGAAAAAAAAAAAAAAACAAACTTGAGGAGGGATTGAACTTGTTTAAAAATAAGGCTTCAGTTTAGAGGTGCCAGTTCTAGACCTGGAGCTAGAACTTCCCTGGAGTTTGTGCTGCCAGTTGGAAACTTTGCTGTGATAGTCTGTTTTGCCAAAGCTGATGTCCATTATGTAATCGCATAGTTTCTTTCATAAGGTTCAGCACTTCAGCTGGAAGATTAGTTAGGAAGTAAACTCTGTATTATTAAAAGCCAGTTCTAACATGCTTGTAATTTTCTTCAGTTTTCAAATGGCTAGTGTTCTGCATTCTAATAAAAAATGACAGAAATTAGTTTGTTAGGTGTTGGTGGTGGGGCCTTGTCACGGTGGGAGAAAGAACGACAATCAATATGATTGCTCATTCAAGCTCAACTTCATTGCTGAAACTATGGCTATATATACTATGTGCAGTAATTATGCCTACTTGTCATGTATTGATTGGTTAATATATGTAAGTTGTAGCAAGTTACATTGTTATTTTCCAGCCCCCTTGTTGTTCCAGTCCAGATGTTATTCCACTCTTCTTCCCAGGCAAGTTTCTCTTTCTCAGGATCCTCTTCTCAGACTCCCTTATCTTGCCAAGGTCCTTTGCCATGTTTTCCTTAAAGCTGTTTACAGCTCACTCAGCTCTGAATACATGGCATGTCTTCAGTCCTTCAACCATCCCCCCACAGTTAGGAAGGTCTGGAGTTTTCTTTGAGACTTACACTTAGAGCTTGCTAAGGCTAAATTTGTTTGGGAATCAGTAAGACCAGATGGTAACACTGACAGACAGCATGATGTCTTCTTTCTGGGTAACTTCTTACTGCTCTCTCAAACTAGTAGAAAATGTACAATACAGTCAAAGTGTGAAGTTGTAAGCATCGTGCACATTTTGGAGTCACCTATTAGAGCAGCAGTAGGAACCTTGACTCTTAAGTGTTGGAGAATGAAGCATGATTTATTGTCTCTGGAATGAGAAACTTGGAATTTTTTTTGTTTTGAACTGCAGTGAGGGAAATAAATGAAAATTCCCTCATAGAATTTTGTATTACCTGAGGATGTGAAGATAATATCTGGGTGATAAAACTGAGGTTCAGCTACTAGAATTTAATTGAATGGGTAAGAAGTTGAGAACATTGTAAGTAACCAAAACAAACCCAAGAAAAATGCAAACATGTCAGTGATATGAAGGGACACTTACTGCTGAGTTGGAAGCTGTGTGGTTTCCTCCATCCTCACAATGTTGTCAAACCTGTGTCAGGAAAAAAAATGGAATTGCTTTTTGAAACATCAGGAGACAACGGACTTCTGTTTACCTTTCTGTAGCAAAGGTCTTTCCAGCCCCTCTTGAGGGGCTGCATGCTGTGGCAGCTTAGTGATAGAAAAATCACTTATCATGGATTGTATGAGCTATTATGGGCCACATCTCTTCCATTTGGTGTATGTGCCCTAACCATACCTTGTTCTGGAAAACTGAGCACACGTCTAACTCTGTGAACTCATTTGATCTCACTGTCACTAGGCTGTATTTTGGCACCTGCTGAACAAGCCTAGGACTAATGATGGTAGTAAGTTATTCTGTAAGTTTTCTTGATAGTGTTGTGTGCATTGAGAAGTCTTTCAACAGTGGAAAGTCCTCTATGAGCCCTAATGGTACAGAGATGAAATTGCAGGGTTTTAATATCATGATCTGGCTGTTAAATTGTCATCTGAGGCAGGAGATTTAAGCTATATTGCTTCAGTCTGAGAGCCAGTGCTAGAACACTTTGCATAATCCTATGTAAGGAGAAAACCTGAAGACTCCAAGTTTTGTTGCTTGTGTTTGGAAGAATCTGTACTTTCATGAAAACGTTTAGAGCTTTCTTTGACAAGTACTACTTGTGACTACATTATTTGATAATGATTGCCTGTACTGCATTTCTAAATGCCTCCCTCCTGTTCCACCTGCCCCCAGGGTTTTTAAGTTTTCAGCACACATCATCTGGGCAAGATGAAAATAGGATGAAATATCAGAAAAAACAGTTGCCTGTGTTTGTTTCAACTTCTCGTGTGTTGCCTAAAAATGCAGTGTTAAAACTTTCTCTGTTACCTGACTTAGGGTAAGATAAAATATGATGTTAATACTGTGTTGTGCATTTTTGGGGATGAGTGAATTTTAAAAGCCTTATTTTTTTTTATTTGTTGGATCTTTTGTGTTGTCTTTTTTTTTTTTTTTACAGGAGTCTTACCCCTCTTCATCACCAATATGGTTTGTAGAATCAGATGACCCAAACCTGACTTCAGTTTTAGAGCGTTTAGAAGATATTAAGAAGAGCAATACACTGGTGAGCAAGTGTTTCGGTTGTTTGGGGTGTTTATTTAGCTTTCTCACATTAACAAGTGATTAAATGAATTCAGTTTGGGGTTATTTGCAGAGCTTTGTGAACATGAGTTTTTATTCCAAAAACATGAATCAGAAGTAATCCAGATTTGGTGTGAGGAAGATGAACCTCTTTTAAAGAGGTTCAATTTCAGCCCCAATAATGACACAGTTTAAAGTATTTTGAAAGATAATTAAATGCATGAGAACTACTGCATAAAACAGCTCTTCAGAGTTTTTTTGCATAGTGGTTTCATTAAAGACGACTTGACCTGATAGCTTTGGGTTCATCAGAATATTCCTTAGTTAGTGGTAAGTTTGAACAGTGTTGTGCCTTTGGACAATTGCTATTTAAATAAAACCTTTGTGCAGATTCTAGTGGAAGTTTTGTATTTCAGAAAACTGTCAGACACTATTATCTTTAATACCCTTTTGATGTAGGGATAGGAGCTGTGTGTATATATACAAAAGTATAAAATTAAATTCCCCTTCCATACAGTAAAGTAAGTATCCTTGAATATTGCTTGAAGAGAGATTTCAGTCCAAATGTGCTTTGTTCCACAACGAGCAGTACTGCAGCCCACTGGTAAACTCAGTGATTAAAGTGCTGGTTTTCCTTTTCCAATTTCAACTTTATGGATATTAAATAGCCCTTAAAATAATATGTTAATAAAGATAATCTTTAATTTTGTTGCTTTTTGTGTCCAGGAAGGCATGCAATACATACGAATTGTATGTATGTGATACATACAAACCTAACCTATCTGCAGGGTACTGCTTATTACATGGATTGTGTGCTGGCCTTAGGATTACCCTGCTTTGGGGAAAGTGAGAAATGTTCTTTCATGTGAAATCGCTTTTCTGTAATGTTTAGCATGATAATATTAATCAAGCATACTTGAACATAAGTAGGGCTGTGTAAATTTCTCTCTATCATTTAGGATACATTTGACTTCTAGCAAAAATCATTGAACTATCAAGCAAGTGAGCATCTTCATGGGCCTTGCCATAATTAAACCCAAAGAGACATTGCAGAGGATCATTGGTGTTTTAATATATTGCGTTGGATCTGATTACAGGAGACTGAGATATTAGTTGTGTGTTGTCTTACGACCTAAACCGTAGACTAAACTACATTTAGAAGAATGTTATAGATCTCCTAGTCTTTGTGACTTCTGCCTAGAAAGACATGCCACAGTATAGTAGTAAAAAAATATGGCAAAATCAGCTTTTTTCTTAAATACTTTTCAGAAGGTTCTTCAATTTAAAGCTGGTATAGCAAATAGCTTCAGACTAAGGTTTTAAATAAGTATTTCCTATGTTTAACTACCTATGAGTTTGCTTGCAGTAGAGTAGCAAGCTTTATTGCAAACATGCATGGGACTTGCTGTGCTCAATTGCATATGCACATAGACTGCTCATGTACCTTGTAAGAAAACAGCTTCTGATGTCAAGATTGTACTTGCCCATGTGAAAGCTAAGGGGTTGATGTAATAGACACCTGTGGATGGCCTGTTGGTTTCTGGGGAAACCACCCCACATCATGTTATGCCACAATGAAGACAGATGGGAGTGGTTGAAGAGATGAATACACTACAAAATCTGACATCTTGCTCAAAAGGCTTGGCTTTGTGGGGTTTGAGTTTGTTTTTTTCTCTCTACAACTTATCCCTGTGCAACTCCCTCAAGGAGGTTGGAGCAACTTACATATAACCTTCTTGGAGTAGGGCAGGAAGGGATAAGGAATTACCCATAGAAATCCAGAGGCTTCTGGTTTATCATGCTATCTTCTAAAAACTCATTTGGTTCAATTTAGGCTTTCAGAATGTTTCAAACCAGTTTTCATTTAATTTATTGCAGCAAAAGGATTGTTTGTGCCGTGTGCTCTAAACTCAAAGTTATTGGAACAGTGAAATTTTGAATGAAAAATTGTCTTGGACTCTTCTGGGAGCTCAACTGAAAAGAGCAAATGTGCTAAAAGCCCTGCTAGCACATGTACCCTGGTATAGCTTTCTTTGGTGTTGTGCTGACCTTTCTACTTGGTTGGTGACTTTTGGCAGGCATCAGCTGTTTGGGTAACTGAAGAGCATGCTCTTGGGGCATAGAAGGGCTCGTATACATGGGAGCCTCATAATTTGACTTTGTAAAAGGAAAACTGCTCTTTGGATGTTATGGAGAAGATTATTTTGGGAGCTATGGATAAGCATCTAACAGACAACACAGTCATCGGTCAAAGCCAGCATGGGTTTATGAAAGGGAAGTCATGCTTAACAAACTTTAGTTCCTTTTATGACGAGATTACCTATCTAGCTCACCAAGGGAGATAAGCTGATGTCATCTTTTTGGACTTCAGTAAGGCTTTTGATACTGTCTCCCACAGGATCCTAATTGACAAAATGTCGAGANAAGATGAGTCAGCAGTGTGCCCTGGCAGCCAAAAGGACCAACTGGGTCCTGGGGTACATCAAGGACTGCATTACTAGCTGATCGAGAGAGGTGATAGTCTCACTTTACTTGGCACTGGTGTGGCCTCACCTGGAGTATTGTGACATGAAGTTGTTGGAGAGCATCCAGAGGAGGGCCATGAAGATGGTGAAGGGCTTGGAAGTCATACAAGGAAAGGCTGAAATCACTTGGTCTGTTCAGCCTGGAGAAGAGGAGACTGAGGGGAGACCTCATTGCAGTTTATAACTTCCTCACCAGAGAGGAAAGGGTGGGTGCTGACTTCTCTCTGGTGACCAGTGATAGGACCTGGGGGAATGGCATGAAGCTCTGCCGGGGAAGTTCAGGTTAGATGTTAGGAAGAAGTTCTTTACCCAGAGAGTGGTGGAGCATTGGCACAGGCTCCCCAGGGAGGCAGTCACAGCTCCAATTCTCATGGAGTTTAAGAAGCACTTGGACAATGCTCTTAGATACGTAGTGTGACTGTGGGGCTCCTGTGCCTAAATAGAAGTTGGACTTGATGATCCTTGTGGGTCCCTTCCAACTCAGGATATTCTGTGATTCTGTGTGGTTCTGTGATTCAGTACCATTATAACATATTTGTTCATCATTGCATTTTGTCACTTGAGCATTTACTGCATGCAGTCTGTTTACACTGCTGTTTCAATACCCTGTGGCTGATGTATTTGTGTTTTATAGTTTGTTCCAAGACTGCATGAGGCAATGTTTGTGCAGAGAAAAATGTTCTCAACAAAATGTGTAGCAGTGCAAACTTAAGCACCTTATATGTATTGAGAATAACAGTTCTAAGACCCCCAACTAACTTTTTTGATTGATTGACCTGCTTTCTGCTTGCTAGAACATTTCCTGATGTTTCAGACACACAGGAGGTTTCACACAAGTGTAGAGTGTTAACACTGATGTGAAATGTGATTGTTACAGAAAGCTTTTAGCAACATAAGCTATTGCATCTTGTGTATGTACTCTGAAGAAATGTGTTGCTGATACAGCAGTTCCTGTGGTGTCATCTGCTTTATTTTGTATTTAAGGATGACTGTCATGAGTGATGCAGAACCAGCAAATGTGGTGTGATAGGAGAGAACATCATAATTCTTGTAATGCAGACTGGTCTGTCAGTTTGTGGCCTCCAATGAATCAATAACCCTCCTATTAAACAGGAATGTGCTGTTCTACTGCAGAAGGGAAAAGCACTGAGGCTTTCAGATAGCAGAAGGACAACATTTGCTTATTGACTTCTAGTGATTTGGGCTTGAGCTCTTAGCCTTGGAGAGGCTGAATTCTTACTTGCGGTTAAGAGCATTTAAACTGGCCAATAGTAAGGATTTAGGCATATGTACTCTTTTGGAGTGACTAGTTTATTCTTAGACATCTTACTTTTTTGTTTTAAGAGATAAAGTGTACAAATAGTGTTGTAAAGGTATCATTATTTCAGGATAATACAGTCTGTACTGTACCATGGGTGAGATGCATTGCCAGAGCCTCCTTCCTTTACGCAAAGATAGTTAAAGGCAGTGGAGACTGCTGCTCTAAGTGTAACTACTACTGGTGCTGAAGGATATGTGTACAGATCTGGCTGTCTTGCACACTACCTTCTACAAGTGGCAAGACAAATTCCTCTTGGTATCTGGACTAAAGTCTATAAATGGATGTATAATTTTTGCAAGCTTCATCTGTAAGTAGTGTTGCAAACAATTCTGTTTCTCTGGCATAGCTATGTAAAGAAAGACCTTGAACAGATAGGAAATGCACTAGTACAGTCTTTTAGAGTCTTGGCCTTAATTAGGAATTTGGGGCTGCCTACAGAAAGTCAACAGCTGTGAAATCTACTTAATTAGCATGGTCATCAAGAAGCAAATGTAATGCTTCTCTGCTTCTGCAGAACTCAATTTATTCTCTGGATAGCATTACAGTAAATGAAAGATGTTCCCTTTTTGTAGTTAACAAAACAGCCAGTGTAACGCTGGGAGTTAGAAACAGAAATCAGTGACAGTAATAGATTGTGCCTAAACCTGATACAAGATATGGCACACAGACTACTTGGACTCAAGCTCAGAGCTTGGCTAGTTTGTCTCTTGTACAGTGTTTGTCCTGCCTCTAGTGCCTTGCTGGTGTACTCTAGAAAGGGATTCAGGATGTAGAAAATCAGACTGTTCTTCCTTGTGTGGTGGTTTTGTTGTTTTTTTGTTGTTTTTTTTTTGAAGACATGGTTCTTTAGGGAACTGTCTCATCTTATATCATGAGATATGACCATTTGATTATTCCCTAGTGATTTGTGGCTGAGGCACCTATGCCTGGAATGGATGATGCTGCCAGAGCAGATTTGTTCTTTTGCTTCTGGCTTTCTTCACTTGACACAAAGAGATGAACAGGAGCTACCTTTCATTTGCCACTTCCTTGATTTCCCATCGTGGGGATTTTATTACAGTGACTACAGAGAAAAGATGTGTCTTTAAACTTTTTTTCAGCATGTACAACTTCAAATGCTGTACCATGTGTGAAGAAAATTCAAAATATATGGTTCTGTGCTTTGGTTTAAAAAGACATTTCCATATTTTCTTTTTTATAGCTTCTTCAGCAGCTGAAGCGATTAATATGTGACCTCTGCAGATTATATAATCTTCCTCAGCATCCAGATGTTGAAATGTTAGATCAGCCATTACCAGCTGGACAGGTAAATTTAAAAGCTGTGGGCACCTCCTTATGGCAATGAAGGAGTTGAATTTTCAACTCCAAGAAATGAGGTGGTGAGAGCAATTAAACCTTGTTTAAGCCACAACTGCGATCTGAAGCACAGTTGCTTCCTAGTGTCTCCAACTGGAATTTTTTTTGCAGAACCCATTTATTAGTGGTGTGATAATATTACACAATTTACTTTGGAGTTTCTTTATCATTGAAAGGTGTGGATGTGATACCAATTCTGTCAGCTTAATTCCCTCCCAACTCCCCAAGCCAATCACTGTCCTCTCCTAGTGCTTCCCACATTTCCTTTTTCTGAAATCTGAATGTGATTAAACAGTGTTTACTTTTTCTTGAATGTATATATCTTACAGTGTGCACTTGGATGATCTACTATTGATCTTTTCCTTCCTCTTCATTCCCTTGCAGAGATACATGAGATGTCAAGACTATGTGCTACTTGGATAGGGAGTTTCTGAGGTGCCTTGTTTACTTTTTGTACACATAACTTAGGAGTTGTGAAGGGCTGTGAAATGTTCTGGTTAACCAAAATGTTTTGTATTGTGCTGATAAACAGAACTGGTAACTGGCAGGAGCTGTTGTTCTTTTTTATGTTTTTAATAAGATTCTGTGATCATCTTTTGCTTATACATGTTAAGATGACATGATTTCTAAATACTCCTGTAGCGTAACAGATGGTTTTCCTGTGGTGATAGAACTATAGTAATGAGAAATAACTTGCTTAATTTTGATCATGTGCCAAATTGTAATCCTATAGGTCTTTTCTCTCAGCCACCCACTTAGCAGTGTAGCTGTAAGGCAATAGGCCTGTAATATTAGGAAGTACTTTCGTTGAAGAGTCTTGCTTATGTCTGGGACTCAAAAACATACTCATAGAAGGTTTCTTAGCCAGAAATGTCACATAATTTGCAAGTTAAGTGAGAGTGGCCATAGTAAGTCAGACCCAGGATCTAGTCTCCTCCTGTGTTGTCTAGAGAAGTGGCATTACTTCTTTGCCAAAGGAGGAATGAGCAGAGGACAAGCATGTCAGAATGCTCCTGAGTGTTTCTGCAGTTCAGACTTCCTGAGCTTGAAGCAGTATCTTGAAATAGAAAGCCATGAAAAATGGACTCCATGTATTGTTTTGATATTTTATCAACTAATCTGATAACAATGGCTATATGATTATAGTAGTTGTTGCATAGAACAACTAGGTAGTGAGATGAAAATCCAAGTTTTAAAGGTCTAAAGTTTGGGGGTTTCTTTTTAGAAGTGGAGCATGTCTACAGATTCTAGTCAGAGCCATGATCTGATTTTCATGGTTAAGAGATGATGAGCTATGACTGCTTGACTTGTTTATTGCATTTGTCACTGTCTCACAACAGGATATCCTTATCTGCATCTGAAGCTTCTACTTAGAACTTAATGTGAAATTAATTGTGACATTCTGTTTCTTTGCTTCATGCATAAATCTCTTTACTGTCGTAATCCAGGAAAGTATCTTCGTGTATCTTTCACATTAAACTTCTGTCCTTTGCAGACCTTGATAAGTGTACATCTCATACATACTGATTTCTTTTTGATAGTAGACTTCCTGGTTTTGAATGAAAGGAACATATGCACAATTTATGCAGAAACTTCATTGTTGTATTGCAGAATGGAACCACAGAAGAAGTTACATCAGAGGAGGAGGAGGAAGAAGATATGGGTGAAGTACGTGTATATATGAGATTGTCCTAATTTAATAGAATTCTGGCATTTTGCTCTGCAGTGGCTGGCTAATTATTAAGCCAAACTGTAAAAAGTAATCTCTGGAGTTCAACAGAAAAGATAACAAAAAATTTGGATGTTTACCTTAATGTCAATATTCGCTTCAACCACAAAATTAGTGACATTTTCTTAAACCTAGATCTCAACTGTGTGGTACTTGGATACAGAGAACTGGACATCTGTCTGTGCTTTAATCTAACAATACATAACCTTGTGTGCCAAATCAGTAAGTTTGCATTGTTTCAAGGAGCACATGAACTGACTTTGATACAGTTGAAAGTGCCTCTCAAACTGAAGCAGACTGGCTAAGAGTAAAATCAGTTTGCTGATTCATTGAACAGGTGAGCTAGTTTTAACTAGAACAGACTTGCTAAAGTTTAAGGGTTTTATGGCACTGTCTAGAAACACAGTGCTCCTTTCAATGAGCTTTGTACTGTGTGAGATCCACCCCTTTCAATTACTTCTACAATATGTTAGGATAGCTCCAAGATACTTGCTTTTTAGCTGTAAATAGCCTAATTATAGGAGAAATGTTCTGACTTCTTTGTATTCAGGTTTTAATGAAGATGATGTGTAGTAAGATAGAAAACTCATTTCTGATTAAGGAGTCTGTCTTTAGAAAAGATCTAGATGCTACCCATATTCTGGAATTAATTTGAGCATCTTATCTTACACCATATTTAGCCTAATCCAGACCATCTATGTTGGAGCCAGGAGTTTCTGTAAAGGTAGTAGGTACACTCCCATATGCTGCTGCCACAAGATTCTTGTTGCTTGTAGACTTGTAAGTAGCCTTTTTCACTCAAGTGTGTCTTATTTTAGAAAAAAAAAAAGTCTGGCATTATTTAGAAGCTGTCAGATGGCATTGAATGTAGCACTGATATCTTCAACTTGTAATCCAGTCCAATTTCTAAATTGAAAAGCAGATTATGGTTCCTAGGGCTATATCATTATTTGGAGAAACATTTTAAAGAATACTCCATCTAAAATCTTTTACAGTTGGAAGAGACAGTGCTGTCAAAGGCACCAGATAAGTGTGTTTCTTACTATGTAAGACCTCCTTCAGTTGGCATTGATGGCCAAGTTTTCCTGCTACACAGACAGATGGTGCATAAAGAGTCGCCACAGGTGTGGTAGAGCACCGCATATCGGAGTGTATCTGATAGTTGTGTACTCCTAGCTTGCTGGCGTGCCTGCTAGAGTGCTTCCTTTTTGATCTCAAGGTATTTACATCCTTCCCTTCCTCTCCAGAAATAACACTGGAATCATCTTGCAGACAGTTCTCTCTAAGTTGAGAGTGTTCCTCTGCAACAGAATAACCCTGTCTCAGAATACAGAGTGGGAAGAGTTTTCAATATCTTAGTCTAGAACTCAGAACTGAAATGTTGGCTTGTGTGATCAGAACACTTGACCACATAATTTTTGTCTCTTATCCTGGTTCCAAAATTGCTGCATCTAATTTTCAGCTGAAATGTTCACCTTAAGTAAAGTACATCTAGCTTTCTAATATTTGACTTTCTTGAAGGGTTGCTGTAGCCTGGAACTGTGATATATCTGGGATTCTCATTGAAAAAAGAGTCTGCTTTTAGAAATATTTTAGAGATACACTATCCTTGGATACTTTTGGATTCTCAAGCCCTGTTCATAATATCTTAAATTCCAGTTTTCTACCTACTTTAATGGGGCAATTCACTACAATTTTAACTTCTTGCAGAGGTTTTGTTTTGCTTGTTTCTGTGACCAGAAACATGTTATGAATTTGGGTCTCATTTGTGTTTAGAAGGCTCCCTATGCTTCTGGTGAATACTGTTGGCTGAGAGAACAAAGTTAGAGCAAAATAGAAATGGCATCCAACAGCTGCTAATACAGAGTGCTGTGCAGTATGTATGGCTAGGCTTCACGAACGAAGATCCAGGGAGGGCTCCACCCACGCTCCTCCTCAGCGCCTTTTCCAAGCGCGCTGATAAAAAGAGGATAGCAGATAGCACCCTCGAGCCTGTGCTATGGATTTTTTTTAGGTGAGACACAGCATGCGCAGAGCTGGACCCACCCTTTAGTCCTAAGGTTCATCTGCCTGGGTTTGGAATCAGAGTTGTCCTTCTCCTAGGATGACTGCCAGAAGGCTAATGAGCTCATCCTACCCATCCAAGGATTCTAGGAACATGGGTATCACTCCCCACACTTTCCCGTGGGCAATGAGTTTAATGCTCCCTCTGCTGTCAGCACAGTTATCGCACCAGAGGCCACAGGAGACCCCAAGTGATTTTCAGACTGTGCCTATGTGCAGTATGACTGCATATCTAAATGCTGTTGGAGAGGGCTTTGTCGAACAAAAAGCATAGTTAAGTTAATTTACAGTGAATTTTCCTCTATCCTGTAGGACGTTGAAGATCTAGATCACTATGATATGAAGGAGGAGGAACCAGTTGATGGGAAGAAATCTGAGGATGAAGGCATTGAAAGAGAGAACCTTGCAATCTTAGAAAAAATCAGAAAAAATCAAAGGCAAGATCACTTAAATGTGAGTTAACGATTTTTTTTCTTTGCAGTACTTCTGGCTTTAAAATACAAATGATTTTCAGTAAATAAGGCCCACTGCTATGCACCTAGGCCTAAACTAACCTGTATCTGACTTCCAGCATACATGGGACAAATGTCTCAAGTTATGGGACCTAATTAACTCTTGGAGAAGTATGAATAGGTCAGCTAAGAATCCAAGGTCACTTAGTAAATGGATTCATCTTTCATCAAAATCTTTGTCACAGGAAGTTAGTTGTCAGTCCACATCCCACAGAGGCACAAAGACTACTTCAAAGCACTCTCATTTGGCCTGGGAGAATGCTATCATAATTTGTCAAACTGGGTTGGGGTATTCTTGGTACTTTGGATGAAGATGCATCTCTTAGTTTTTCACTACAGTCAGGTCCTACATGTAAATCTGGGTTTCATACTTAATGATATTTAACTGTTCATCTAATTTCTAGAGATGTCTCATTTGGTTGTCCCTCTGTCTCTTCTGTGAAGCCTTTGTTATGAACAGCAGTCCTACTTATAGAATCCCCAGAAGGCATCTAGGTTTTAAGCATGACTTCTGTTGCTGAGCTCTTATTAAAATAAGAAGTAAAGCCAAATATAAAACTAACTGCATTGTAAGTCATGGATGACTTAACATACTTGGTAAACTTGGGAACTTGTACTTTAAATCCATTTTATATGTGAGTTTGTGTTTTCAGTAATATCTGCGCCATGTGGAAGTTACTGAAAGGTGGTGAGGTTTATTCCAGATATAAAGCAAAGGGCCTTCAGCAGCTCTGCAGCTTTATTGTCATCACGTTTTTCTGAGTGATCCTGCCAGCAGACAGTTGTAAAAAAACTCTGTTCTCCAGAGGCTTAGAAATCTTTTGTTACAACTGTCAAGTTCCAGAAAAACTTCTACTTCTCAGGTACATGTAAGAGGCAATGATGATGTCATACAGCCTCAATTTTGTTTAGCCTGTCTTCCAAAGAAATCAAAACTTCTAGTGCACAGAGGCTTAGAATATGTATTCCATGCTTCTATTTGTGACCAGTTTCAACCAAAGGTGAGGCTTCTAACTTTTTCCTAAGTACAGTTGGAAGTTGCCTGCTATTGTGTGAGCTCATAAGGGTTTTTTATATGCTGTTAGACAAGTCAGCAGATGTAGGTCATGTCCAGACACAAGATGTGCTGGTTTTCTTAAAGCCTTCTATCCCAGTGCTATTCTAATGGAGTGCAAACCTGTCAGAAATACCTTAGGCTTGTGTTCTGCTGCAGTAGGCAGTATGAGATAGCTGGCTAGAGAAGACTGCTCTTTATTTGTGTATGAATTCAATATTTACCTGTCAGGTTGTCTGAAGGGAAGTGTACAGTAATGTTCACCCATTCAAAACAAAAACCCCAAAAAACCAAAACCAAACCAAAAATAACAAAACAGACTCAAACCAAACAACAACAAAAAACCCCAACACCCCCCAAACCTGCCAAACCTGATCAGACTTGACTAGCCATAAACACAAGTCTCAGATTTTGCTTAGACTTTAATGTTTGTTCAGAGTTTGAAAAGATGCCTATTGAGATTCTGTATATTTCTGTATTTGTAACTCAGGTCTAATAGTAAAGACTCCTTAATGGTTAAAGGAAATGAATACTCTTGCAACCTGAAAGGCATCTTCTGCTTCACTGTCATCTAAAAATTGGGTAGAAGTGAAAAAGGTTTTTGTAGTGTCAACACTCTTCCTTGGTGTGAAAAGCCTTTTAAAACTCCAGATTTTTTTTTTTTTTTTCTGTCTCTTCTTTCCCCTTTGGGAGATACTGCCTTTCCTTTTTGCTTGTTCCCCTCCACGTCTAGTGGAGCTAAAATGAACACTAGCTGAGAAAGACGACTGCAGTTTGTTTGACAACAGCAGATTCAACTTACATAATAGCTGTTTCTCATGCCAAGACACTCATTGATGCTGGTGCATAAACAAGGTCAACTGAGTACAGAGAACAGGGTATTCAACTGCTTCTGAGGGACCATGGTCTTTTCGTGGGTCACCAGAAATAGGTGTGCTACTTAAATAATAGCTCAAAGGACTTGTGAGGATTTACTCTGAAGCACTTGAGAATTAAGAACTATAGCTGCACTACTGACCTAGGAAAGAGCTAGCCTAGTAGCACTTCAATGCCCCTTTATACTTCCAGAACATGAGAATTTTAATATGACATGCTCAGTATGCTCTAAGAAAGCAGGATTGCTCAGTGCCTTAATAGAAAGCAAAATTTAATGCTGCCCAGCCCTTCACAGTGAGGTTTTCAAAAGGCAGTATGAGTGTCACAAACTTGACCGTAGTGGCTAAACATAGTCTGTTTTTCATGCAAACTCTGTACTTTTGGTGCATTTTGTTTCTTCAGCAGAGGAATGTAAAGCAAAGCCATGCCATTTATATGCTGCTTGTTGGGATAGGGAATATGAAGCCTAATGTAGTGCCTAATGCAATCAAAAGACTTTTCAGGTTTTTTACGTGTTCTTTGACCTAAATCCATGGGTCATCTTCTCTCCCCTCGGCCGAAATGCAAGTTGAGGTTACAGATCGTGCTGAAGTTTTTTTTCCATAGGGAAGGGGTGCATGCAGTCTCATTCTGGCATATTCTTAACAGGCGTAAGAATATTTTTCTGCTGCTTCAGACTTCCGTCATAGGAGTTTTTAGGATTTCTGCATTTTATACAAGTTAAGAATATGTATCTACTAAGTTTGTAACTGAGTTCTCTTCCTTGGCAGTATCCTTAATCCTATTCTTGAGGCATCAGGAAATAAATTTGGCTTGTGGTACAGAATGTAACTTGGAGCAAGAATTAATCCTCCTCTTAACATGGTAATTAACTTTCAAGAACTGCTTGCTTACTGGGAGTAAAAACGCTCTTTGAACTGGAATCATTAACTTCAAATATTTAACAACGTGCTGCTGCTTGCTTTTCAGAGGTTTCTCCCCACACAGCCATTTAGAGATTAATGCTTTTCATACTTAGATAATGCTATTAGCCTTTTCTGTTTCCTGCTAAGGAGTTTGTGCTTTCCTTTAGCAATCTCAAATGTCTTCACTTTGATCAGATTTTATGAAGTCAAAGGTGTCACTTCTACATTTTCAGTTTAATCCTTGAAATATGTATGAGTCTAACTTCCAGGAATGAATGTACTTCTGCAAAAATACTGAGGAAGTTCAGTGACAACAGAGCAAACTTGTATTCTTTAGCTCTTTTTGAGTCACTTGAGATTATATTTTATTATCTTGGAGGAGTTTCCATGGTTTTGTGTTTGGGGTTTTTTTGTGGTAGTTTTTGGTCTTGTGGCTGAGCTGTCTGAAATGCACTGTGAGTGAGGCTGTACTGTACTGGTTTGATGTTCATCAGTATTTTTCTAATCAGATAGAAAATGGACAATCCAGTCTGGATTTAAAATGGCAGTGAACTGTACCTACTACATCAGATTACTCACTTAAGGAGCAGGCTATGGATGTGTTTTGAGGGATGGAAGTGGGGGGAAATGTCTGAAGGAGAGAATCTGAGGCAGCAAAACCTCCTATCTCTGGAGACTTAGTGCAGCAGACATACACACTTAGGGCAGTGGCACATGCTGTGGTAATTTCTGCAGTTAGGTGTGCCCTACTGACTTGTGAGTAAAGAATCACAGTTCTGAAGTCCTGGTTCTCTTAGAAGTTGCTTAACTGTTCTATAAAGCATTTTACACAAATGGATGTGTTCACAGTAAAATGCTCATTAATAATAGAAACACTTCTGGAAATTATAATCCTATACTGACTTGGACCAAAGTTTTAACTTTCTGACAGTGGCAGAAGCACATCCTTAGGGGAAGGGGGGGAGAACAGGACAAGCTTGTAGTGATGCATCTTATGAATATTTTCATGTCCAACAGTTTTGGCTCTAGGAATTCTTGCACCAGATGTTTCTGTTATTTGCAACCCTCAGCAACTGGCACGTTGGTTACATAAATGTTTACCTTATGTAGCAGAGATTTCTCCAGGTTGCCTGCACATTGTTCTGGAGACCCACAGGCATGCTTGTACAGGACAGGATGATGAAGTGAGACATTCTGTGCCTGTTTGATCAGTTGATAGGAAAAAAGTCACTTGAGATTTGTCTAGCAGTTCTATTAACTTCTCTAGTTTATAGATTAAATGGCTCTGCCTTTTGCTCTTGGCATCAACACCACAAGACAGATACCTGTCAGATTTCATGACTGACCATTTATTTCTAAGGCAGTTGTGACTATAGATCTTTATCTCACAACTGGAGAAAGGGGACCTTTACCTCCCATTTCATAGGAGTGGCAAGTCCCATTTTTCCAGAAGGATACTCAGTTATTCATATCCAAATCCAGCCTTTGAAATTGTAACTTGCAAATACCAAGTACTTGGAAATTATAGTTTCTAATTTTAGTACCATTATAGTAAAACATTCAACTCCCTGCTCTGTCTCACACAATGGTGTGATGTAAGTAGTACTCCCTTTTAAACTGCACTTCAACAGTAGTAATAAACAAGTGTGTCTTGCAGGTGCGGGCTGCCACTGCTCACCGCTCGCTGGGGTTTGCCACTGCCTGGAACCTGGTGGGGTGTGCGCTGTTTCCAGCACTGGTCATCCCTGGCCTCTGTGCTCACCAGGGGCTGCCCGCGTGGCTCCATGCCAGGTGGGCACCGCCAAGCAGGGGTGTGGGTTGACCTGCCGACCCGCCGCTGGCTTTGCTCCGCTCCTACCCAGGCGGCTCAGCCGGTGAAAAGGGCTACCCCCACCAAGGGTTTACAAATAAACACATTAACGGTTGGGTTGGGGGTGAAGGGGGAAAGTGGGATACCTCTGGTAATTTACATACCCTATAACATTTCACCCCGTATCCTCTTTCTTCTTCTCCCCACCAACATTCTTTAACAAACGTTTTAAAACAATTTCACAATTAACCTGATTCCATGGCAGCTTACAGAGCCAACACATTCCGCGAACCGACTTAATTGGATTATACAAACAAACTTTACAACCAATTCTTAACTCTGCTAACTCTACAAAACGCAACATTTCGATAAATTGATAGTACAATCCCATGGTCTGTTCAGGAGGCTCTTCCGGATCTTGAGCAGAAGAACTCATCCTGTGTAGGATGTTCCACACAACATGAACATTCAGACTGAGAGCACTTACATTTATGTAATCCGAACACTATATATACTTCCAACGGTTATGATCAGCAAAGCT